>SCHK01440711.1:0-32162 GCA_004124795.1 Poropuntius huangchuchieni
AAAAAAAAAACTAATTAGTCTTATATTTTTTTTCTCATAAATAACAGCATTAACTTCTTCAAGTAGACTTACATTTATTTCATGCATCTTCTTTTTGATATTTTTTTCCTGATAAAAAACTGAATTAACTTTATGTGGATATACTTGCATTGTTATTTTATTTATTGTAATGCATAAAATGCACAACAAAAATGCAGACTTCTACAATATCTCAAAATAAACAAGTGAAAAGTGTTTTTGGTATGTGATGTGTCAAAACATATTTGTCCGTCTCTCTCTCTGTAGGTGATGAATGGTACCTGTGCCGGCTGACTCTGACCCTTCCCAACCTGTCAGATCTTCAGTGGGCCATGTTCCCCTACCCCTACCTGGCAGCCGTGGGCCCTGACACTGGTGCTGGCTCTGTGGTCTACAAGCTCGTGGCCCGAAGTGGCGATGGCTCAGTGGGAACAGCTCACTTCCTTTTAGTTGATGGTGGGTTTGACGGCCAGACTCTTTGACCATCGGAAAACTGTCAATACAATCATTCTGCCAGAACGCTGGCCCACTTTAGATGGAAAGGGAATTAAACTGATGTCTTGCATGCAGACATACATTACATGATCAATAATTTTAACCCCTTGAAATGGAAAGTCTTTAGCTGGAGCGTTTAGCTAAGGTTTGAGAGAAATTCAAAGACTGCCAGGATATTTTAGGATTTTATTTTTTTTTTTCGTACCATTGACGCGTTTTTATTCTGAAACAGTGGCAATGACGTGTCTTTTTAATGAGCCAGTTGATTAACACTGTAATAGAAATAGCATAAAGCACTAAGTCACTAATGTAATCCTTGCCGTTTCCATAGTTATTCACTCGTGGTTAAGTGATTTCATTTAGTGCACAGAGAGCAACAAAGGTTAAATAAATCTGAGGCATTTTTAGAAATCATTCTAATTAGTCAGAAGCAAATGGACTAAATGTGATTTAAGCATACAGCTCTGATCTGAACGTATATGTGTGAGTGTATGTGTGCATTGGGACAGGTGTGCCGTACTGGTTTTATTGTACCTCCAGGACATCTTCAGAAACATCATAACCTCTCATAATGGCTAGTCATTCATCATCTGATATGTTGTGACATTACAAAATTACTTCTCTGGTCCATAAGGATTTAGACTCTGCTATAAATATTCTGTCTCTGGTGATATTACACTCTGATGTTTATAAACTCTGTCTTTCGGTGCTGTTGCCTATAGCGCTCTTCCTCCAAGTTCTTGATCTGTCTTTTAGTTGAATGTCGTTCATTGTCAGTTTTACTAGACTTGCGCTGACGGAATAAATTACATGTCCTTGTAGGACAAAAGGGTTAATGTTTCAGGTAAGCAGAGATTTTAGACCTATGATAAAACGGACAGTTCTGGTCCTGGATGCTAATTGGTCAGTTTGGCATTCCAGCCATGTTATGTTGCACAGTGGCACTTAATGAATTTGCTTAATATTTTAATGAAAAATAGTCCTTAACAAAACCAAGGCCATGTTATATTATTAATATTTTCACAGCTAAATGGCTGCTTGCTCTCTACTGTATGTTGTGCCTTACAACATTCTTTAGACATGACTAATCTACCATCTTTGTAGTGCAGACAGATATAGTTGGTAAAGTAGAGACAACACACAAATCATAATTCATTAAGCAAATAAATGCAAGATTTTTATTTTTATTTTATCACATTGCTCAAAAGTGACATTAAAGGCATAATATAGTTTTACTAGAGATTTCTGTTTCAAACAGATGCTGTGCTTTTAAACTTTCTATTTATCAAAGAATCCTGAAAAAAAAGAAACACATCACAGTTTCCACAAAAATATTAAATTAATCAGCACAACTGTTTTCAACATTAATAAAAAAAAAAAGAACTGTTTCTGAACACCAAATCAGTGTATTAGAATGATTTCTGAAGGATCTTGTTCTGCTGGAAACTGAAAATTCAGTTTAGACATCACAAGAATAAATTCTATTTTAAAATATATAACTATTTTAAAGCATCTTTTTAAAATTGTAATAATATTTCACAATATTACTGTTTTTACTGTATATCACATCAATTAAATGCAGCCTTTTTGAGCATAAGAGACAGAAACATTAAAAAATACTCGACCCCAAAGTTTTGAATGTATCAATGTATATAACATTGATATTGTTGTCAGATCTTGTTTAGTAGCATGTAAATGTGTACCTAAATTTTTGGTTTTGCTCTTTGAGCTGCCCGTCCCTAAACAAAACATAATTAGAGGTGGCCACACATTTTCCTGTGTAAGTGTGCAATTCTTAGTCAGAATAAGCTGCAAAGTATACATAATAGAAGTAGATCATTCATTTCACACCATTAACAGCAACTCTTTAATTATCTGAAGAGAGCTTGTAAGAACAGAATCAAGCCTGATTCTGGATCAGAACCTCTGCTTGTTGCAGATGAGCATTCGAGCAGCTGCAGAAAGGGCAAGGCGGAGCGGGTACAGCTGGGAGATCTGCTCCGCCTCGGCAGCTGTGTTCTTCATCCACCTCCTCTTCCTCTGCTCCCAAATAACGACATGCTCAAGGGGACAGCAGTTAAAATGAGCTCTTGTCTTGCTATTGTCCTGAAGGAGGAACGGAGGGGAGCATATTGCTCCTCACACACACGCAGATGCACTGAACCACAGCTGGCAGAAGGGTCCCTTACTCCTAATGTGTCTAAAAAGACTCCAAGGCTTTTGTGACTTTGTCTTTGTAATGCTCTTGCACTTTGAGCTGAACTTTACAAGAGTTGCTCTTTTAATATGTGATTACAAACAAATGCCACATCACGGTTTTTAGGCAATGTTTCAAATTGGTTACATGCCACAAGTCATTGTTTTTAAAGTTAGGTGGGTTGTTTCTGCTGTACAATATTATAATATGTATCTTAATAAACTGAATGAAATATTAACTTTTAAAAAAAAGAAAGAAAGAAAGAAAAAGAAAATATATTAGTTGGTTTCTGATTACCATAATCAATCTAAACTTTTTTTTTTATGAATTGAACTTACTTAGAGTTATTTAGTATAATTTTGCCAGTTTTTTATTTATTTATTTATTTATTTTTATCATATGTTAATGTAATATAACTTGTGTTTGTTTGTTTGCTGGCTTTTATTGGATTTGTTATACTTGTATTTTTTTATTGTTTTGCCATGAAAATAGATGCTGACATGGCAATAAATAAATATACTACTACCATAATCAGTCTTATTTTAGTATATATATTTTTACTATTGATGTATATATTCATATCTTGAATTAGATTTTACTTTTATATTTGTTACATTTTAATTGTTACATTTAGTACTACAACTAAATTTTTTTTTCAGTTAGTGCAACATTTTTCAAGTTCAAGTTTACACTTTTTATCTAATATTTTATTTATTTTTATTTTTAATAAAAAATTATTATTTTTTTAAATGTATTTAATTTATTGCTTCTTCATTTTCTAATGCCGAAAACATGGAATATAATACATCAAGAAAATACAGATTACAAAATAAAATTACAGAAATCTGTATTTTTATATTAACCTGTATTTTTTTTTTATTATTTTATTTTATTTTTTTTATATTGGCCTTAGAATTGTATTTAATTTAATTTAATTTTCTTTTCTTTTATTTACTTTATTTTTACTTTTTTATTTTAGCTTCATTTCAAATACTGAAAAGTATTTTTTGTAATCTTGGTTTTGGCTTTAGTTTATAAAAATATAAATTACAAAATAAAATGATAGAAACCTGCAGATCTTAATTTAAAAAAAAATTATAAATATGCCCTTAGATTTTAGTTGTTTAGTTTAGTTTAGTTTAGTTTAGTTTTTAGTTTGAATTAAGTTTAGTTTTTGCTACATTAAATGGCTGTGTATTTTGTGACAGGTGGAGAAGATTCATTTGAAGTGGACCGAGCAACAGGAGAAGTAAAGACCACTGGGCGACCTCTGACCCCCAGTAAGGAGTACACACTGACGGTCCAGGCCGTGGACTCACAGGGCAGAAGGGGTCCGCACGCCTCTGTGTTCATACTGGCCGGCTTCCGGCCCCCTCAGTTCACCAACACCACCTACACGATCTACATCCCAGAGAGCACCGGGGTGGGCCAAGCGTGAGTACAGGAAGCTGTGTGTTAGTGGGCGTGTGTTTGTGTGCGTCTACATGTAAAAAAGATTCAGAATTTGCTGCTCATTAGAGGGTAAAAGAAGGATTGTGTGAACATGGCCAACTCCAAAGCTTTATGTGTCATCTGTTGCATGAAACAATTCGCCCGGAGGGATAGCGGAGGTTGAGAGAGGGGGGACGGAGTGAATAGAGGGGGTTGTGGCAGAGAGGGGGAACACAGATGCATCATTTTGTCCCCAGGCTCTGAATTTGAAAGCGTGTTCAAATTCAAATATTTATTAAAAGAAACTTCTGGATAAACATGAAGAGCGGTGTCTGAACTTCCCCCTTCGGGCACTGGCACAGAACTGAGCATAATAATCTGTGTGAAGGAGGAGAGGACAGCTAATCATGGAGAGAGAGACACGTTAAAAAAAGAGGAATAGAGACACATATTAAAGTTAAAGAGTGTGGAAGGGGGAGATGACAGGGGACGCGAGCCACAAAGAACAACCGAGATATCTCAGACATGCATTATTTCCCATTTGTAACTGTGGAGACATTAGCCCTTTTCTAAAATCTTGTAAGCTGCAATGCTGTCTACAAAAGCAGCTTCAAGCTTTGTTTACCCTGACAGCATTTTTATGGCAGAAGGTTGCTAGGCCACTGTATTTTGGCCAGTAATGGGCTTTTTTTTTTTTTGTTAGCTTACTGGCAAAAACTGGCCATTGATTTTGAAAATATTTAGTATTTTGTTTTCTTGCTGCTAAAAACGAAAAAATCTTACTAACCCCAGCATTTTAAATGGTATTATACATAATACACAGAAATATTGTGTGAAATATTCCATATTTAATTATGTATTTTTAACACATTTTTTTAAATTATTAAATACTGTCTCGGTAGGTAGCTCACAAAGTTTTGGAACAGAGCTGTAATTTCCATCCTCCATTAGGATACATAGTGTATAAATGATATGCTGGGCTGTGCACTGATTCTATTTCCTTTATGTGTCTGTAGGGTGGCGGTGGTCCAGGCTATCTCGTTCCAGAGGAAGACTCTGTCTTATATGCTGCTGGTGAACCCAAGCAACCTGTTCAGCATAAACCAGGAGAGTGGCGCGCTCAGCCTGACACGAACTGTGGACTTTGAGAGTGGACAACATCTCCATCACCTGCAAGTCAGAGCTTCCGAACCAGATACAGGACTGAGCAACATGGCCGAGGTAAGCATACATTTACCTAGCTATCTAAACGGGTTCTTCCCTTGGCCTTGTTTTCTCTCACGTACTTAATGAGATAAACCGGCTGACATTACGATGCTGTGTGTGTGGCTGTCAGTCATTCTTCACATCATGACACATCTGGTACTTTCTGAGGTGAAAGATGCATATGCTTTGATACACACAATAACGCACACACACACATATGCATGAAGGCATACGCAAGCACAAACAGAAACAAACACGTATCAGCAGAAGAGCGCTAATGAGAGATTGTGTGTGGCGCTGAGGCCATCAAACACGCCACAGCTGTGACTGTTACCACTTATGAGACTTAGCGGCGTATGTGTCTTTATGTGCAAGATGAAGTGAAGCGACAAAGGCAAAGAAATATGACAGATGTTTGATGTATTTTACCCATTGTGTAGTTGTTGCTGTTATTAGAGGTGCAAATGTATCCATTTGTGTGTGCGTTGCTCACACTGTTGTTGTTCCGTGTTGATCTTCTTTGTTTGGCAGAAGTTCCTCCACATTAATTGAGTCTTCTTGATGGACTTGGCTGAGACACAATGATGTGTAACTGTGTCTGTGCCAGCACCAGTCACACACACACACACACACACACACACATACTCGCACATTTTAGATAATTGTCGGAGTCACTGCCCCCTGCCAAATGATTACACCATCTGTGAAGACGGCTCCATGAGTAGGACAAGCTAGAACAGAGATGAAACGAAACAAAATGAGAGAAGAGGAGAAGACAAGAGACAAGGCCAGAAGAGACTAGACTGGACAAGACTTAATGAACAGAGAAGAGATTAGACTAACTATCCAGATGAGACAAGACTAGAAAAGAAAAAGAGATGAGATGCAACGAGAGGAGATCAGTTGAGACCAAACAAAACAGAAGAGACCAGAAAAGATTAAATGAAACAAGATGAAAAGTAAAGAAATTATTAAACAATAAGAGATGAAAAAGACAAGGTGAAAAATGAAAGAGAGGAGACAAGAAGGGACTAAATGTGTTGTTGAGACAGCAGGAAAAGAGGCTAGAAAAGGTAAATGAGAGAATAAGAGACCAGACGAGACAAGATAAAAGCACAGGTCATTAGAAGAGATGAGACTGCAATAAACTGGAAAAGATGAAATAGAACAAAATGAGAGATGAGGATAGAAGAGACAAAATCATATTAAATGAATAGTTAGGAAATGAGTCCAAATGAGATGAGACGAGACAAAACTAGAGACTAAACAAGGCAAGGTGAGAAGAAAAGAGACAAGGCAAAACCAGAAGAGAAGTGATTAAAAAATTAAATGAGACAAGATGGATATGATGAGAAAATTAAATGATAAGACGAGAAGAGGCTAAATGTGATAAAGAGATGGCAGAAAAAGGTAAAATGAGACAAGATGGGACCAGAATAGACAAGATAAAAGGACAAGTCATGAGAAGTGATGACACTAGAATAGATTAAATGGGACAAAATGAGTGTAGAAGAGAAGATAAGAAATGAGCCTAGAAGAGACAAAATGATGTTAGATGAAAAGTGAAGAAATGAGACCAAATGCGATGATAGGAGACAAGAAGAGAAAAGACTAAACAAGGCAAGGTGAGAAGAAAAGAGACTGAAAAATTAAATGAGACTAGATGTGATGAGAATGAGTCAACGAGAACAGGAGAAGAGACTAAACAAGACAAAAATGAAAGGAAAAGACGTTCGAAAGAATGAGGTGAAGAAGAAGAAGCAGGGAAGAGAAAATGAGACGGGAGGAGACTAGAAGAAACGAAAAAGAAAAAAGGAAGCAAGAATGAGCGTCTCTCCTCTTAGCCTGTGAAAAATGATTTCATAAAGATGAAGCTCCACATTAAGACTCTTCATCTCTTTTAGACCCCTGTTGTTGTTATTATTAGCAGTGATTCTCCTCCAGCAGCAGAGATCAGACTCATTACTGCCATATTCAACTTCCAGCAGCTATGAAACAAACACAGAACGTTCTCCTCCACTGGGCAGATTCCCGAGGAACGACTAAAGAGAAAAAGAAACCCGTAATGCAGAGCTACATGGGTTTTAAGGCTCTGGCCTGATGGTTTCAGAGCTGTATGGTCAGCTACAGTTCCTTGCGTGTTACGTGTAAGGAACTTTTCCCTCTTGGCAGTGCTGTTCCTCTGAGATAAGCAGTTCTGCGGGACTCACCCTCACCATGACTAACGCTCCCACTGAGAACACGTACCCTGCTTTCCCTCTGCCTCTGTTCGGTCAAAGTCAAATCCTGTGCCAGTATTCTGTCTGAATGCTCACAAATCGCTGCACAGAGAGAAGCCTGAATGTAGATACAGCCCTTCCATAAGCTATCATCTGAGCTTCAGCTGAGATCTGCTACATTAAAGTCTACACACTGAGTTTGACTGCGGTTTCTGTGTGTGTTTGTGGGGTGGTTGAGCCATTTGCATTTAGTAGCTTCAGCCGCAGCTGTTCTGTTCTGCTTCGGCTCTTCTTTTAATGTTATTCCTCTCTCTTATGCCTTCGTTTTTAACCTAAAGCCTCCAGAAAGCCAAGTGACTCAGGACACTAAATGTGTCCATGCTCATACAGGGTTTTGGTCCCTGTTTTACAGATTACCTTCTGTGCAAATATTGAGGTCAGCCATCTTTCCAATAAGCTGGCTGACCAAAGAACTTCTTTATATATTTATTAATTTTTCTTAAGTTGTCTGTCATTTACTGAATAAAATAGATAAAAACAGAAAGAAAAATTTCAACCCAATCAGTCAGGTGATGAGTAATAATTGTTTGTAGCTCACTTACTCTCACAATGTTGTAAATATTGGCATGTTTGTAATCAATATGCAGCCAAATTTGCCTTGAAGGTCAGTATGGAGCACAGAGTTTGTCGGATAAAGAATCATTAAACATCATTCTGATGAGCTGGTTTGCAAATGTTCTGTCATGTTCTGTTTTAATCTCAGTATTGTTCTGATTGGCATTTTAAATGCAGCGTTACAAGAAGTTCTGTGGCAAGAGGTATTTTAGTGTTCGCATTAAAGAAATTTCTGTAAAATTCCTCTGGAAATAGCGTAGTAATGCATGAAGCACTGTTCACCCAGAAGTCACTTTCAAACTGTTGGTCTGTGCAAATGAAAATGTAAATTCATCCACAAAATGTGTCCACACCTCACCTCTCTCATCTATAGTCAGTGGTCACTTAAAAACTCCCATTTTACTCTCCTCGTCTTCACTTCTAATGCCTTTTAGCATCCTTTTTTATGCTCCTAAAGTATATTGAGGACATTTAACACAATCAAACAGAAAATATACAGTCAAACCAAAATTTATTCAGACACCTTCAACATTTCTCACATTATTAGTTTATTTGCTATAGTTTAGAAAATTGTATTAAAACATGACAAGAACTCATGACAAGTTAAACTGTGTCAGAACAAATTCATCTTGATAATGTCAGATAACTTTTATAGAAAGGTTCAAATGAATTAGGTTGAATACCTGAATGTCAGCTGTTAAATTTAAGTACAAAATTAGATAACACCAATTTAGGTCAACCAATTGCCAAGTAATTCTTAATTTAGTTCAATCTGTGGTCTAAAAGGTCACATTAAAAATGAAAGAAAAACACTTAAACAAAACATGGTCAGGTCAAAGTGTTTATTTATTATAAAATGTTTATTTATTTTTTTTATCTGTCAACTGTTATCTGTTGATGTTCTTATAAATAATAGTAGTTAGAGAAGACTGAATTCAATTGGTGGCTAATGCTTCTGCACTCACCTGACAGTGAACTCTGTTACTACTATTGTCTAGTGATTTTGATGCTTTAAAGACCTATAAAGATTCACTATGGAGTGATGAAGCTATTTGAGTATTTGTAAGGAGATTTATTTGGGGAAAAACCATTCATGTTTCCATACTTGTCCACACAGTAATGTTCCTCTGTCTGTCTCTTTCTCTTCCTTATGCAGGTGGTGGTTCACATTACAGATGAGAATGATTGCACACCAGAATTTATGCACTCCATTTACAGTCGAGACAATGTCCCTGAGACCACCCCTACTGGCACATCCTTACTGCAGGGTGAGTGTCTGTTTCTCGATTTGTCTTTGTGTCCGTCTCACTTTCTTTCTCTCTGTCCGTGTTTTTCCCCCGGCAGTCCCGCTCTTGAGGCAGGTGCTTTTGCCGCTTGCTCTGCGGGGGCGAGTGTCTCTTCAACTCGGTCCTGTAATTATGAAATAATTCATTATGGCAGCACTTTCTGGGTGGTAAATGGATTGTAATCAAAGCCAGCTCAGTGGCTCCCAGGCAGAGAAGCTTTTCTGCCCCCGTCTTCCTCTCCTTTCCAATCTCTCATCCTCCCGACTAGCTCTGTCAAACTAGTCAGACCATCAACCCTCCATTTTGTGTCTTTGCTGACTTTGTGGGCTCTATAACCACAGGTCGGAGACTGTGACCTAGCATTAGAGGTGAGATCTCCGCTGTGGCCGGGTGGGGGGCTACGACCCCCTCCACCTTCTTCAGATAATCATGTCTGATAGAGAAAGACAGCTCTGAAGAAGAGGCACGCCTGACCTCCTCCTCCTCTAAAACACAAGCGTTAATGGGATGGGACCTGTTTATCTCTCTGTGCTGGCCCCATCTGCGATCTTATCACTGTAATTGAAGGTGTTTTAGAGGCTTAAAAAAACATGAATGAGATGTCGTGTTGCGTTTCAGAAAGAGGTTTGAGTGCATTAGTCATTTTAAATAAATATTCATAAGCCCTAATTAGAGGTGCTTGCTAAGGTATTGCTCATAGCTAGCGTTTGGGATTTAAACAAACTTCTAACCCTCGTTATTAAAGGGATAGTTATCCAAATCTGTCATGATTTACTTACCTTCATGTCCAACCAAATCCATAAGACTTTGGTTAATCTTCAAAACACAAATTAAGATATTTTTAATGAAACCTGAGAGGTTTCTGTCCTTCCATTAAAAGTGCTGGTAACCAAAATTTTGAACATCCTAAAAAGGTCAAAAAGTTGAACTGAGCAGTTTAATTAAAGTCTTGTGAAGAGATAAGATTGCTTTATATGATGAACAGATTTAATTTAGGCTCAGACAGAATTTTAATTTTTGGGTGAACTTTCGCTTTATATTTTAGTAACTCCATTACCATTTTTTTTTTCTACAGACTTTTGCTAGGTTATATAAAACAGACTAAAATTAGGGATGCACTAATCTGAAAAAAAGGGTGCAAAGCTAAAGTTCTGTAAATTATTTTCATGTTCATGGCCAGTAACCAATAAAGGGCTGATACTCTTTAAAAATAAAAAATACCCTAAAATCAGTTAACTGCTAGGAGTGAAAATAGGCATAAAATATGACAATATTCAGTTTGATAAATTAATATTCATTTTGACATGTGCTAAAGTATTTAACTGTTTTAAATTATTTATTTTTTCCCTAAGACTAACTTAAAGTGTTTTATGATTGCGAAGGTTCTCTTAACATTTTAACATCTAATGCTAATATCCAGTATTAACTGATACTAATAAATTACAAAAATATCTAATATTGAAGAATAACATGAACAAGAACATGTTGTGTGTTTCTAGTAAAAATCTCATAGACTTCCACTAAAGGAGCTATATCTAGAGACCAGACTTGTGGGTGGGCTCTTTTTACCTGGGCAGCCTTGTAACCACATAGCAGCATGCTTAAAAAATACTGAAAACCCACAACATTACTATATGTGAAATAACATTTTAAAAGTACAAATATTTATGCACAAAAGTCTTGGTCAGTAAAACTGGCCATGGTCTGTATATGTTCGACTGCATGCATGTGTCTTTTTTTTATTTTTTTTATCTCTAATCCAGTTGCATTAACAGTTTCCATCAAAGATTGAAAAGCTCTGCGCTGCCCACTATTTCAAAGAGCTCCTCACCTTCTCCGCAGAATTCTCAGTGATTAGCTATTCTTCATTTAGACTTTGTTGTGCACAAGCCTACGACACTGATGAAAAGAAGCAGAAAAGAGAGCAAAGCAACAAGAACAGAAGCGAGTCAGATCTGGCAGACCGCACGCTTTGCGAGGCAGATGCACAAATTTAGAATGCCAACTGCATTTATGCAATTCAATTATGTTTACATATCACTGCACCCAATGAAAACACGCACTGTTCACCGTATGCAAACAGAATGGTTTCTGCCTCTGATTCCAGTTGGCTCTCTGTTTTAGTGCGGTACGCAAAACAACTTTCTTTTTCTGTCTCTGTGTCTTCTTTCTTTTCTCGTTTCGTCTCCCTCGCTCTCTTTCTCTCGCTCACAACATGTAAAAGCAGCAGGTTCACACAAACACCAGCTGGGGCTGTTATTTGCTTATCAAATGTGTTCTGTTGTGAGCGGGAAAAAAAAGAAAAACACGGCGCAATCGTCGACTGTGCGAAGCCTGGCAGAAGGGAGAGAAGATTATTATTGTTGTTTACCTTAAAACGGGATTAGACTGTAAATTGGACGCCGGCTTTTAATAGGGCCTAGCAGGAAGAGAAGTGCAGAACGCGCTCCAATTATCGCACGGAAAACTTCTCGGAGAGGATTTAGCGCACGGCGAAGCAACGCACTTAAAACTCGCCCAACCTTAGCCCACCTTCCTAGCAGCCTTTCTCTCTCTCTCTCTCTCTCTCCCAAGCCGCCTAACTGGTATGTTTAATTTAGCCCTGGTCTCTCGTTCGCATGCATTAAATATGGTAATAGGTAGCCCTAAGAGACGGTGTATTAGGGCTTGTATTTTTAATGAACCTTCTGTTTGAATCCTGGCCGTATGACTTCACATGCGTTCATGGCCGCTCCGAAACTTGTTTATACGCATGCGGGGCGCTGACACCCACCCTTACCCACCTGCTTCCTACAGCCGCAACAAGTCCTCAGCTTAACTGCCAGAGAAAGAGGGTTTCTGCTGAACGTCGCTACATCTGTGGGCGCTAGCTATTTGCCTTGGAGATTAGAGGGCCGTCATGTGGCTGTAGTAAATGAGTGTGCTGGCTGGCTGGGTGTGATGACAGCTTGCCTGCAGTATAATGATACAGGACCCTGACTTTGGCTGTGGGCCTAATGACAGCAAAGCCTTCCTCCACTTTTACTTTTGATCTGCTTCAGTCAACAGCAGCTTTTCGCCGTGCCACTGACAGATGGGCACTTAAATTGATCAAATATAGAATTGGCCTCTGCTACATAGTTTTAATTAATATTGGCTCTATTAATATGACACCGTACGTAATTTAAAAAGCACTTAGCACAAGAAGTCCAACAACTTCAAACAAGATGCTTTTCAGTGTTGTACTGTGTTCACTGCATAAATCTAAAAAAAATCTTGAGTTTCTGAGTTTTTATATATTATTAGTATTTATATATTATTTTATCCATATATAATACCTAATGTCAAAAGTTTATGTAATAATTAAGATTTTTGTTAATGTTTTTGAACAAGTTCTCTCACCCATTCTGCATTTATTTGATCAAAAATGTAAAAATTGTAATATTGTAAAATATTATTAAAATGTAAAGGAACTATTAATATATTTTTAAAAATACTAAAATTCATGTTGATAACATTACATATTGAAAGCAGGTTTTTTTTATTGTAATAATATTATGTTTTTGATCAAATAAATNGAAATTCATGTTGATAACATTACATATTGAAAGCAGTTTTTTTATTGTAATAATATTATGTTTTTGATCAAATAAATCCAACCTTGGTGAGCATAACAATCTGAACTGACCCCCTAAAAATATTTTTTGTGATTTCTTATTTTCTTATTTTGATTTAATTAAACATTAAGTATCTTCTGGCTGAATTTGTCAAATTACCTGTAAATACAAATTACTTGACACTGGAAACTTGCATGCATGGTGTTACACACACGCACGCACACACACACACACACACACAAATCCATGCATCCGTCAAAATCACACAAGCATTGGTCATAGTGACATTAAAGCTTGTAATTGATAGTGAATACCCCCATATCAGAACTTTCCAGGCCTAATGAGAACGCAACTGTCTGAGAAAAGCATAGAGATGATTAAGAACTGACATTTGTTTTCAGTGCCTGACCCAGAGCAGATCTCCGCCAAGGTTGCCTTCGCCACAATTTACTGCTGTGTTATTGCTAGCTGTTGCCTTTAGTCAACGTGACCTGATGTTTAACACGGCTCTTTTGTCCCTCTCTCCCTCTTTCTAGTTCTGGCACGGGACTGTGATACAGGCCTTAATGCAGAACTGTCCTACTTCATCCAGAGCGTGGACTTTGACATCTCATCTCAGGGAGTGGTGAGCCCCATTCAGAGGCTGGACTATGAGAGACCCAACCACATGTACGAGTGCACGGTGGTGGCCGTGGACAAGGGAAAGCCCCCTCGCACGGGCACAGCCTCCATCCGTATCCGCATGGCCAACGTCAACGATGAAGCCCCTGTCTTTTCACAAACTATGTATGATTCTTTTCTTTTGTCTACTTTCATTTTCCTTTTGATTGCAAAGCTTTCTGGAATACTTGATTCTGATTGGTCACAACATTCTGCCATCAAATCTTTGCATATAATCACTACTTAAACTATATAATTAATCGTTGATCTCTCAAATCACTCCAGTTTTTGTTCTCACATAATGAATGAAACATTTATTTACTTAGCAGATATTCATTTAAAAATGAAATTATATTTGCATATGAAAACTCCAAAACTAAACTGAACGTTGATCTCTCAAATCACTCCACGTTCTCTTTCTTCTCACATAATAAATCAATTTATTTATGTATTTATTTACATTGTTGTTATAAATAAAATATAAACATGTATAAATAAATAAATTATTATTATTATTATTATTTTGTATAAATAGTTGTTAAATGCATGGGATAATGTACATTAAGGCAAAATAAACCCTTTTCAAGATTCCTTTACTTAAAAATTGGGGTTTATTCTGCAATGACTGTACATTATCCCACTTATTTCACAGCTAATTACTTAAATATGTAAATATAAAATAAATAATGTAAAATAATATATGTATAAAATATATAAAATAAATATATGTAAAAAATATTTATAAAAAAATAAATAACTGTACATTAAATACCCTAGTAAAAAAGTAATATATTTAAAATACATTTATTTCATACTTAGTTCAAATCTATTAACATATTTACTGACGTATTGCTCGAGACTTACGGATATAAAATTATTATATATCCAGTGCATATAAATATAAAATGCATACATTGGTGGTCCAATTTAGCTGACTTTAGGTATACCAGTTTAGTATACTAAAGGTACAAGTACATAAATAGTAGTACTAGTAATACTAGTGTAGTAATTTGACTTATGTATTTCAGTGCTTATTTCTGTTCTATTTTAGGCTTTTTCTTCTGTTTTGTTCTCCTCCTCTTTTTTTCCCTAGCATCTCTTTGGAGTGTCTAAGAATATACAGTTTTACTCTCTTTTTTTGTCACAATGGGATTTCATCAGAGCAGATCCAAGCAGAGGGTCCTGCGAAAGCTAAGCATCAGGCTATACGGCTCTGGCATTTATTGAATGTAGCCAGAAGGAGAGGCAGACATTTGGTCCGATTCAGCAGAAAGACAACAATCACAGTGAAGCAAGTCTTCTACACACACACATAGAGCTCTATTTGAGAACATCATCTCCCTTGGTAGGAGTTTGGGAGACACATAAAGGAGCTGGTGCTGGTGTATCATCATTAGAGCTGCAGTATGTGTGTGTGTGTTTATGTTAGGATTTGCTCTGGTTCTTCTCAGTGCAGGGACCGCGTGGTTGTTTGTGTGCGCCCTGGGATATGCTTCAGAGGCCGTGCAAGGGAAGCAGATGGTGGGTCTGTGATGTTCTGAGCCTGATCTGTCTGTCTATCTATCTCTGTCTCCCTCTTTCTGCAGATATAAAACCTTTCTTTCAGAAGACGCCGGCCCGGAGACGCTAGTGGCCATTGTGCACGCTAAAGACCCAGATGGGGATGGCGTAACGTATGCCATCACCGGGGGTAACGAAGACAGCAATTTTGAGCTGGACAACCAGAAGGGTGAGTCAAGTGGGATGCAAACTCAAAGCTCGCTGCTCTGGTAACAGCGTCCAGGCATCCGGTACAAGGCCTCAGGGATGTTGTCTTTAACATCCAAAGCCATCAAAAAATGCATTTCCTCTTCCTGTCGGCTCAGCACGCGTCTTTAATCCATCATTCAACTCACGTTTGTGGTATTTGTAGAAAAAACAAACACCCCTTGTGTTGTTTTTGGTCTACAGCTCTTGTTTTTTTGTGTGTGTGCACTTGTGTGTGAATGCAATGTTTGTCTGTTTTCATGCCTGCCTGCCTGCCTGTGCGCTTTCAGTCTCAAGGTTACATTTGTCTGCAGTGTTTGCTTTTCGTTTGTTTACCAGCACATTTTATGCCTGAGAGCTGGAAAACAGCAGTATGCTAAAGCTCTCTCCTGTCTTATCAGCCTCTCGGCACGGCTGTTCCACCACCCAACCCATTACAGGCCAGCGCAGAGAGATGGCCCATGGCTTCAGCACTCAGAAAAGCTGCGTGGAGTTGTCACTTCAAAGATGCAGCAGCACTTTTTTTGCGCGCAACCCCGACTCCTCAGTTGTTTGCTGAATGTGCAACCATTAGAAACCCATTTTGCGAGGTTGTTAAGCATGATGCACAAAGGCGGTTGTCATTCTTTACAAATATTAATGTGTTCAATTCGAGAGGTTGTCACCTTGGGTTAAAAAGCACTTGTATTCATAAACAGGTTGTACATCCTTGTAAAAAACAAAGTACACTTTTGCACCATGGAAATAATACGCTTTTTTTGTACTGCTGAATGTTCTGACAAGCTTTTATGATAAACGAAAATATACTTTCAAATGATATTTGTAATACGATATTTGTAAAAATGGAGCTGCTATTTAGTAAATTTGATGTTGACTCACTACAGTTAAAACTATAATCAAATACCTTGGGTTTGCTTTAGTATGTTAGTCAGCACACATAAGTGTACTTTAAAATATAACGAAAGGTGATTAAAACAATGATTTAAAATGTACTTAAAGGTGCTGTATGTAAGTTTTTGACTTTTCTAAAGCCAAAAAATAACATGTGTTTGTAGATATTTAGGAAACGTGTTGTGTTTACATAGCTGTTTCTCTGAACAATAATGCTATAGCCAGTAGTTCTACTCTGAAATGTGCGTTTCGGGCAGTTTCCAGGCTGGAATTGCAGTACCCATTTCAACCACTAGCTGGGAATATTACACACTGAACCTTAAATCTGTATGATCGTGCCCACTTTCAGTTGTCAGAAAAACACAGCATATTGCTGTCAAGGAATCATATTATGTTTACATAGCTACTCTGAAATGTGCAGTTCATTTTTATTATGACATAGTGCGCTTAAGTGTGCACTTAAGTGTATTATGAAACAGTAATGAAAGTGTACTCTCTTTTTTTAAAGATTTATTTTTTTACCTTTATTATGATAGGACAGTGTAGAGGAGACAGGAAACTGAAGTGGGAGAAGGGGGGGGGGGATTGGGAAAGGTCCTCAAGCCGGCATTCGAACTCGGGACGCCCGTAACGCAGTGATGTCATATGTCAGCGCACTGCCTGCTAGGCTATAGGCGCCGAACGTGTATTCTCTTTAGCTGGTCTTTTATTTAATTAATGTTATATTAAATGCAGATTCAATTAAGCACACTTGTCTTTTATAGGAACAATGTGATGAGCTTAAGCGTTCTATTTAATTATTTACAGGCATCATCAAACTGCGGCGTAGTCCTCCTCCTAAACTGCGCGGGCCTCAGTATGTCCTCAACGTCACAGCGACTGATGACAACACAGCCGGTGGGCCACTCCCCCTCAGCAGCTCCGCCCAGGTCATCGTTGGCATCAATGACATCAACAACAACAAGCCAGTATTTGATGAGGTGAGGTTAAAAGATTTAAAACTATATGTCAAAATCCATTTCTAGTGAGTGATTTATAAGCTGAAAGACTAAAAAGGCGGAGAGGAAACATAACCAAAAGTGTGTACAGGAGAAGAGGTCTAGATATGAGTACAGAATTCAAATATATTCTCTCATTAAATCTGCCTAGCATGAAGTGCCTCAGGCTTTTAATACCAGTGACACCGTGAACACCTCACTAATGGCAGTGTTTAGAGAGAGAGGTGAAGTCTGAGGGGACAAAAAGTAAAGAATGATAGGTAGGAGCTAATATACAGAAATAAGAGAGCGAAAAATAACTGCAAGATAAAGCAATATACAATGAATTGCGTCTACTGATGACATGATCACATGCACACAGTCTCATTTTATAACCCGGTTCACAAAAATAAAATTATAACTCATTGCTGAATGCATTTTCTATGACACAATTCTCAGTTTTCATGTTTTTTTGTCAATGGCAGCAGATTGCCGTTAAATGACCTCCTTTACTCAAACTGTGAACCAGACACCTGAATTGGTTCTTTTAAGATGTTGAAAATATTTTTGACTATATTGTACGTCTGGCTAAAGCACTATTTCACGAATTCGCCCCAAAATGAGCAAGTAAAAGAGAGCAAATATTAAAGAATGTGTACAAAATGAAACATGGCGAGAAAGAGACAGGTGAAAGCAGAGCTGAGGGAAGAGCAGACAGCTGGCAGAAGGAGATCTAAAGGCTCTTGGAGGTCTCCGGTGGGAGAGCTTTTCCGCGCAGGCCGGTGGTGCAGGAGGGCTGTGTGTGAGTGTGTAGGAGGCAGAATCGTGTCCCTGTACACTCTCCGTGAGCCCCACAGGCCCTACTTCTGCTGCCGCCGCCGCCACCTCCTCTGCTGCTGCCCATGAATATTTCAAGGGGGAATTACTCACCGGCACAGGGGATGCATATGAAATAGAAGCACTAAGTGAGCCCCAGGGGCAACATCTGGCCCTGTTCCTTCCTCTCACTCTCTCTGTCTCTATGCATGCCCTGCTGACCAGAGTCTTTTCCTTCTGTACCGTATCACTGGTTCTCAACTGGTTTCCAGACTCTTGATTTTACATCAAGCAGTGATTTAATGCAGTATCAAACTTGTTTATTGTACAAAAATGTTCTTGTATTCTAACATTGAAAGTTATTTATGTATTTATTAATGGTAATTTATTAATATTACCATGAAAAATGTTTGAGCACCTCAGCAGTCTTCTTTTTCTGTAGTCTGTGTTTGGTTTGTAAATGCCTCTTGAATTTTGATGGTTTTATGCTCTGTGCTGCTAATGAATGATTGCACAAAACACATTTGCATCACCTCAAAATAAAATATATTAGAAACTATAATATGCATAAAGAAAATGAAGAAAATGTTTGCATTGCAAATTAGCACTTCAAAGCCAAAAATGTAATTGACTTATAATGTATAATAGAATCTTACAGTATATAAAATATATGAGTATATATGAAGTTCAGCATTCAGAATGTAATTAGAAGCGGAGACATTATTATATTTACTTTGTGAATTGGATAGGTCTGCTTTCTTACATCTGTTTGCAAACTGAATTGTGAGAACTTTGAATTTCATTAACACAAACCCAAAGCTCAAGTCTTAAATTTCAATAAAACTTGCATAAAATGCATTGTAAGCACTGGTATTTCCATAGGGAAATGCAAATCTAGTGTTTTATTAAAGTCGGCGTGAGTTTAAAACAGTAGCCTACAACAAATATTACCATGTGTAAAAACTTTCAATCTACATTTTTTTTTTTTCCTTACAATAATATGGTATGGAAATGTATGGAAACATGTTTCCACCACAGGATAAAAAAAGGTAATTGTGACTCAAAGGTAAAAAAAAAAAAAAAAGGTAATTATAAACTCAAAATCATAAGAATAAGCTGCCCAAATTATGAGATAAGTCGCAATTGCCTTTATTTTTTATTTTATGGTGGAAACAAAAAAACAGAATGCCACGATGTAAGCTCAGAAAAAAAAATGGCAAGAAAGTAAGTCAGTTTGTTTCGCAAATCTGACTTTTTTTCAGACGTGCGAGTTTACATTTTGCTAATCTGAGATTATGTCTCAGAATTTCTCAAAGAAAACAATTCTAAATTTGTTAGATAAAAAGTCACAATTGCTTCTTTTTTATTATTTCTTTATTCTGTAGGGGAAACAGGCTTCCATAGAAATGTACTGAAAATTGTCACAAAAAATATGAATGGTCTTTATATTAAATTTTAAGATGTCTTTTCTTTTTCTCTTGATTTTGAAGTGTAGTACAGTATGGCCCAAAAGTGTGAGGTTGTGATGTTCACCCAAAAACACTGTCTCGTCTTGGTCGCACATGCTTTTCGAAATTCAGCCGAATACAAACCTTCACCCTGCTTTGTAGTTGCTGGTTGCCGGCGCTCATAATAGCACTGCAGATTATGGCAATAGACTATCTGTTCGAGTCTTTTCCCTTGCTAAACTGAGAAATCCTCTCTAAGCCCTCTCAGAAGGGTGAGTATGTGTGTGTCGAAAGACAATGAGAGGTGTGAAGTGCAAAGCGCAGTGAGAATTCTCTTCAGAGGCTGGGAGGGAAGCTAATTCCAGCTTTTAGCCCCGGTATCGATCTAGTCACTTGATTAATCGCCTTAAGTTGACATGCCGTTCCCTTGTGGGCACCGCTCACCAGGACGCCCTGCCAGATGCCCGCTCTGTAATGAGAGCATGATGAGAAAGCAAGAGGAGGAGGAGGAAGAAGGAGGTTGAGGCCTCATTATGAGTGTGTGTGCTCCTATTATGGACTTCAAAAGAAGAATTTATAAACACTTTATCCTAAATACAAACTTTTTTCTCTCTGTCGTCATGTCTTGGTGTCCTCTTGCTGCTTTTCTTGCTCTTTATCTGTTATTATGAGAAACCATATGTCCAGCATCAATCTAGTACTGTTTAGTTTTTGTTTGAGATCTTGATATTGGCCTTTTCCCGAGCCAGGTATTTCTGGCATTTCTTGAATTATTATCCATGTCTGACGCTCTGGTTTTGTTCCACAACTACAGTGCCACAACTACAGTGTGAATGCACTGGTCCTGGAGAATCAGCCCCCGGGCACTTTTGTGCTACGCGTGCAGGCTCACGACGCCGACACAGGGGTCAACGGGGAGGTCAAGTATGGGATAATGCAGAGGGACGGGGCCTCACCCGGGTTCGCTATAAACCCTGACACAGGTATTTCCTTCCTTCTTTACCAGATCATTGATTACACGCATTCGAACCTGAGCTGTCATGTGTTTCTAGTCATTCTTTAAACATAATCAGAATGCATTTCTTTATTCTTGGACACCTTTGAGATGTATGTAACAAACAATTATTCATATTTAATTTTTAAATATTATTTACATTTTATTATATTTATATTTAATAAAATAGAAATTTCAGAAAAAAATGTATTTATATATATATTTTTCTTTTTCTGAAGTTTCTCTTTTAATTTTTAATTTCTCTCTTAAATGTTTAATTGTTCAGATGCCAAACATCTGAGTGACTTCAATTTGTTATGCTAGTGTGTGCAAAAAAAATCATGAATTCATGTCATTTAGTTGCATTAAACTTGTTGTGAAATATATAAAATAACAAATCACCAATGAAATGTGCATTGTATGTGTTGCGCAGGTGTTATCAGTACGGCGGTAAGTTTTGACCGAGAGAGGCAGCGAGAGTATACACTATCAGTCACGGCGACGGACCAAGCACAGGAACCCCTCATCGGCATCTGTCAGATCACTGTTCTTATCGCTGACCAGAACGACAACGACCCCAAGTTTGAGAACAGCCGCTACCAATGTAAGAACCACTGAACAATGTTTATAACCCTTTTGAAAGACCTATTTAAACTGATGCCAATGTAAGCTACAGTGTACAGTTTTTAGATAACTAACATAATAATATTATGGTATGAAATCTTCCAAATGGTCCTCTGTAGTGATAGGATCTGTTGACGATACTTAAGATCTGTTCGTCTGCCACGAGGATATATAAAGGAGTGATAGGAGAGCGAGAACATAGTACCAACTCGCGTTGTAGCTGTAGACTCTTTAAACATTTATACATGGACCTTTAACATTGCACTTAACGGCAGTAACAGATTTTGCAAGCTTAACAAATTCTCAAGTCCAGGATTCCTGAGTGTAGTCAATACACATTAAACCTTAATATTAAAAATGCATAACAGTCTGAGCAAGGTGAGCTTTAATGCGCTGAACACATTATAAACACGTCACTAATCATTTTTAGATGCAATCCTGGAAAGCTCGCTTAGCCTAGAAGTGTGAGAATTTGCTTTGCTCTTCTAAGTCATATTATTTATAATTGCAAATGTAAGTTCAGTAAGTTTGATGTCAGATTTCCTTTTCATCACATTAAAAGCTGTGCTGAAAAAGCTCATTAACAATTAAAGGGCAGATTGAAACGTTTCTGGGACGCACATTCTTTTTTTTTTTTGCTGCACATAGATTTTAATAGCAGCAGGCTTTTCTTGTTTTTAGACTGTTGTTATTTGTATTTGTTGATGCCTTTGTGAACCCTGCCCGTGCCAGACTTCCTGCGAGAGGACACGCCGGTTGGGACGAGCTTCCTGAGGGCGGCAGCTCATGATGACGACCAGGGCACCAATGCAGCCATCACCTACTCTCTGTCCCAGCAGAACCCAGCCTACTTTCACATCAACCCCAGCACAGGATGGATCTACGTCAACCACCCCATCTCACAGGTACACATACACACACCTTTACCTAGCTTTCATAACAAAATAGACTTTATTACCAAGCAAAATCAATTTCTATGGAGCAGACCCTTTGAGCACCTGAGCAGAAATATACCTGTTCAATAAACAGAATTAATACTTAATAATAAATACAGTTGTTGCATTTGCATATTTATTTAAAACATTATAATATATTTATATATAATAATAATAACACTAAGGATTTATAATAGTATTGCTTTACTTGTTTTAGTTCTCTAAAGCTCTATTTATAATTTTTTTTCTTTGAGGTTGTCTCCAAATTAAGGTTTGTCAGTTTTAGTTAACCTTTGTTTTTATCCCTAAAGTAACACATACGAAAACTTATGTGAACAAACTTATGTTTAAAGATCACATGCACACATTCCTGCTGAGAAAACTCAGTTCTGCTTATTGTAGTACAGGTACTTTGTCTTGCATGTGTGTTTTTTATAGAACACATATCCTCATCCTCCAGAGAAACCAGATCTTATTATATTTGAATCCTCAGAGTTTTGCATATTAAAGATGGTAGGGTCCCAAAGAGATGCTATATATATCCATACAAACCTTAAGTCTGGAGGGACAGCATTCTGTTATAATAGGCATAAAAATATGCATTTCCTTTATTCAGGTGGGAGAGTGATCTTGCCTACTCATTTTTTTCATTAAACATCATTATTTTTCTTTCCTTTTTGCTTTTCATCTTGCATATTTTTTTTTTAAGCTAACAAACCTTTTTCTTTTTGTCGTATCGAAATTGATATTTTTTGTAACCTTTGACCGAAACCCAGACTTTCAAACATAGACTATAAAAATCATAAACATATGATAATATAAACACCAGTAAAAAACATAAATTTAAAAAAACATTTTAATATTTAGTCTGCAACTATTTTTTAAAATGTGACTGTTTCCAACATTGACCAACAGTTTTTCCTCTAATAAAAACTAAAACTAATGTGTTTTAAGAGAGTTTATTTTGCATGTCTTTAAGGTCAAAAGTTCCCAAAGTTGAAGAAACATCCATTCTTGTGTATGTGTGTTGTTTGGTCTGGGCAGAAATGCCACGGTCTACATTTTTCTGCCCACGAATGGCTGTCTGTGTCATTTCTATGCTGGATATATAAGCTTTGAGAGGTCGGGGGTTGATTTGACATTAAAACACTGTATGTGCATGCAGACAGAAAAGTGAAATCTCCTGCATCCTGTTTGTAGCGTCATAAGTGTTCAGGTAAAACATCAGAGGCTGGACTTTATTAATGCATGGTTCATGTCCAGTATTGCACTGCTTTTAACATGCTTTTATTGCTCTTAACAGAAATGGATGTGGATGCAATTTCCTCAGAGCAGGTCATTAAGACGTATATACTTTACGTCTGGTTTTTCATTAGCCAGTCTTACCACCTTGCGTCACTTATGTCTGAGTGGGTCAGTTTTAGAAAGGCAGACGATGTCACCCACACTAAACTCACCTGTCTTCAAACAGACAACTTAAACTGCCCCCATGCTGTTATTCCTACCTCCTCTCATTCTCCATCTGTCTCTTCCTGTCTGCCTCTTCCTTTCCCTCATTCTGACCTGAAAAAGGCAACATTTTGAAGCCAGTTAAGCCAAGTTTACTGCTGACTCAATCTTAAGAGTGCTTTTCAGTTATTAGGAGTCATTTGAAGGAGTCTTTAAAGTCAAATAAAAACACACACATACACCCATCTAGAGTCTTAGCTGCTGTACATGATATTCTGGATGTGAAACATCCAATGGATAATGGAGACCAATTCTTCAGGTGGAAGTATCAGGGATTTCTCTCATCTCTGAACACCGTTGACAAAAAACCTCAACTGTCTTCACCGGTATCAGTGACAACCTGTATTATTTCAGTGTGTGCTGATAAGCCCCTAGGCTGGATTATATCACCTGTCTCTCATCCTGACAGACATCACGGATCAGCCAGCAGATCATCGCTACCGACGGAGGAAGTCGGAGCAGCTCGGTCGACCTCACTGTCATCATCACCAATGTGCACAACCAGCCCCCGCAGTGGGAGCAGGCGGAATATTGGGTCACGATCCCGGAGAACACACCGCGCGACACCAAAATAGTGGTGAGACCTTTATATTCCACCAGAGTTTCCTCTCTGCTTTCTATAAGAGTGTAAAATATGCCAAACATGAAGTGCAACCACTACAGTTCATAATTAAAAACCATGTAACATAAAAGCATGGCTTTTCAGTGAATCAGATTGTGCAGCTAACTAGTAAAATAGTATATTATTATATACCCTACCATTCAGAAGTTTGGGGTTGGCGAGATTTTTTCAGGTTGGTAAGATTTTTTTTCTTATGCTTACCAAGACCAAAAATGCAGTTAAAATAGCAATACTGTGAAATATTATTAAAATTTTTAAAATAACTGTTTATTTGAATGGATTTTAAAATGCAGTTCATTCCTGTGATGGCAAAGCTGAATTGTCAGTATCTTTAGTTAATTTTTCAGTGTTACATGATCCTTCAGATATCATTCTAATATGCTGATATGGTGCTGAAGAAACTTGAAGAAATCTTATTATTATGAACGTTGAAAACATTTTTGCGGAAAATATGATTAATCAATTAAATACACACACACGTGTATATGCTTATATACACACACACATGCATGTGTGTATGTTCTTTTCTTTGCTCTTTTGACATGTACTGTATGTGAAATGTTCAACATAGCAACTCGTGTGTGTCATAAAAATACTTGACTCACTACTGATTTCATTAAAGGTGAAGCTAGAGAAATCACATCAACATAGTACACACAAATGTTTGGTCTTTTTTTTTAATATAAATATTAATCAATATTTCTCAGTATTCCATAAATGATAAGTATATATTGTAATCAAAATCTTTTTTTGCTTCATCTGCCATATTGGGCTTATTTTTACTAAGCTTTTCTCATTTGATCTCTTGACTACTCAAAAAATAAATGCAATGCTGCCTTTAACCAAAATTAAGCGTTTTAACAAGCAAGTCTGCATTATTAAGATACCTGCTTTTTGTAACAGCCTTTGTATCAGGACCGCATCTATGATGACTTTAAATACAGTTCATTGGGTTTTGGAACAGAGGAGTGGTTTTCACTCACAATGCCTCTTGCTTTGTTGTGCTGTTGATAAGCAAAGGTAGAGTGTTGTGACTTTCTTACCACTGAGGCTTGTCACATCTTATCCAGCCTTCATCTTGTTTGCTATTTCAGCCCGTTTCATTCGCTGTCACATTTTACATTCGTCTGGGAGCTTGTACCCACAGAGAGATCAGCATCCACAAACAACCTCATCTGTCCAGCAAACTCAAGCAGACTGCTTGTCTGAACATTCTATTCTAATTCATTCAAAAGGGGCGAAAAGGCCAGTCCTCCGAGTCCGTTTTCCTCACATACAGCAGATTTATCAGTGAAGAGTGCCAGGAGGAGTTCTGCTGGAGTCACTGTGTTTCCCTGACATCAGCGGCTTCCTCTGGCTGCTGCCAGCTATTCTGCAATCCGTATGAACCTCCGCATCTGTCTTAGCAGTCCTCGGTGGCGCAAACTGTGGCGGGGATGCTCTCCTCTTCGTGTTGCCACAGGATGTAAAATAGGCTTAGGTGGGATGTTTGATCTTTCTTTCCCCGCTGGCTTGTAAAGGGTGGTTGCATCGGCATGGGTTTTAGTGCACGGACTGCTTCGCTAGTCATTTTTACTAACCTGTTTGTAAAGAGCTACAGGGTTTACACAAAATGCGAAATACATATAGACACACTCATAGATAGATCAATGTTCTGTTCTAAAACCTACTTAGCTGCCTACCTACACAGCTTTTAAACATCACTTCCACGTGAAGGCTCTTCCAAAAGGTAACTAACAACAGTATGTTACCTTATAATATGCAATATGTATCATTTGTGGATAAGGCAATCCCAGCACTTCGACAAACCTATATAATAAAGCAAGATAAGATGTTTGGAACAGAGTTTTACTGTATGCACATCCACAGTCTACTTGAATCCTTTGATTGTACGAGCTAAAAAGAGCTAAAATGGCATGTTGCGTAGTAGTTTCTAATTGGCTGGGACTTTACTAGCAGCGTGAAGCTCAGTTAACTGCATTCATCTCCTGACAGCCCGCCCTCCTCTGGGGGCTTCTGTTAGCATCCCTGTCAAAGAAAATTAATATCGTCCTAATGTACTGTTCCACACGCCGCATGTTGAGTATTTTAATACAGATGTATTTCTTTTAATCTCTCTAATCACCTTCTATAGAACTCACTTCATTCAATTATTTATATTACTTAACATCCTCACTTATACTAATAGCATTCTAACCTACACTACTTTCATATTTATATGAACTAAATGTACTCAATTCTAAATATAGACTCTTTACTCAGAAATATAAATATGTAAGTATATGTAATGTATAATGTATGTGTGTATTTCTATATAATCTGATCCTCTACACAGCATGAATTCTGCTATTAGCAGGGTATTAGCAGTATAAGTAAAACTGTCACTTTCTAGGGCACAATATCCAATGTGACCGCACTGAAGCATATTTTATGATGGGCACTGAAAAAGAGCCACCGCAAGGCATCTCTGATCAGCTTTTTCTTTCTGATGCCATTGCTGTGTAATGAGATGATTTCTAATTATTGCTAATTTCATGGCACCTCAGGGTGTGCTCATTTTGCTGGGAGTGCCGTTACCCATCTTATCATCTAGATGTGTTTTTTGAACAGCTCTCTGCAGCAGATCTCACCAGCTGCTCTTTGTCTTTTTCAGTCCTTTTGTGCGGTTATTTCCGATTTTAGAAACTGATTTTCTTTGTTTATTACAGGACATGAGACCACAGCTCTCAGAATGTGTTTTGTTCTGCAATCACTCCATTTATGGTCTTGTTTGTACCTGTTGCCAATTCAGGGCCAAGAGTTTCTCATTAGTTTTAGTTTACAGTGGTTCTTAATCCTGGTCCTCTGATTGACATGGTCCCTACACAATAGCTTTTATTTCCATCAACCTAATTTTATGCACATTTTGAATGGAAATGGTAGAATGATCTTCTTAACCTTAGACAGAAAACTAAATCCCTGGCAATATTCAAGAAAGCAGTCTCTTCAATTAACTGCATCCTATTGACTCTTTTGGAAGAAAAAAAAAATAACTTATATGGCTTCCTAAATCCCTCCCTGTTCAAGCTTGTACTATTCTAGATGATGTATGAAACGTAGTATTTCTACCACTTATATTACTTACATTTTGTAAGTTGCTTGGATGAAAGTGTCTGCTAAATGAATAGATGTAAATTTTGCATGGCTGATCAACAAGCTAGAACGGCATTAACTAGCCTAATCATCCATGACTAGTGTGAAACATTTAGCACACTATCTGTATCAGACTGTCTAAGCTGTACTGTATATGCTCTCTAAGTTATCTGTAGTTTCAGCTTTTGAGTTTCTGCATGTCTAGGTGTGTGTGTGTTAGCATTAAGTTCACCACAGTGTGTATATGGAGGTGATGGTCCTGGGGGCAGTGTGTCAGAGCAGATCTGTGCGTCCCTGCCCACTCTCATAGCTCTGCTAATGGGAGGATGTACCTGGAGGTCACCTTCAGTGTCTCTTCAGTCAGAAAACACGATAAGTGTTTTTCCTTAGAGCTTTTTATCACCTCCCTTCCTGCTCTCCGTTGAGTTTCAGTACTTTTTCATATTCAGCCACTACTTCGTCAGCCCCTCCACACTTCTTTTAGTCGGATGGAATGATTATAATTGCAGTCGAGGGGTTTCAAAACACAGGTTGCACAAGTATTTAGATGCAATCACTGCCTTTGTTAATGGAACGCACCTTGACAATTTGACAAATAACCTAATTTTCTTTATCCTTCCTTTTGCGTCTCTCTATTTCCCTCCCTTCGACGCCCACACCGACGGCCGAACTCTAACACCGATGTTCCTCGTAATATGACTTGAAAAACAAAGCGCTTTACAACAATTACAGTCGATCTCTCTTTCGCTTCAACCCTGCAAATACAGTATGAACTCCCTAATGTGAAATAACTGTAGCAACTGGCTGTTCAAATCTGTTCTGTGCATTGGGAGCCTTCATGCTAATTCATCCTCAGAACTCTAAATACAAATTAGGCTTGTTAAACAGTATAATGCATTCATTAGCAACACTGAGTAGCCTTGTTGTGCGTCGAGTGCTCCTATTCATTTCTCGCTCTCACTTCCTCCCCCCTCGCCTTTCTTCTTCATCTATCTATCTGTCTCTCTGTCTAACTAATTAAAAATTTAAATATCAGTCAGCTCATTGTGGTATTATCTCAAGGAATGCTAATTAACACATTTTCAAAAGCAGTAATTGCAACCTTGAGGATGTAATTTAAAGGGCCTTGTTCGTGTGTATGGATAATGAGAACGCCGTTCTCATCAAGCCTGAGAGACGTCCGCTAATAAACTCTTGGAGGGAAGATTAGACAGGTTGGGATTTGAAAGTTGACCAAATTTCTGTTTAGTTGAATAGGGGAACTTTTGGTAGTATGAATAGTTTAACCCCACGGGTGGTTAACCAAAAGAATGGTGTGGTGGGCTGGTAAATGAAAGGCTGTAGGTTCAAATCCCACAGTGGTTGATCTGTGAAATATCACCATTGTACTCTTGATCAAAACACTTAACCTTGGGTTACTCCAGATGGATTTTCCCTGTAGAAACTGCACTGTAAGTCACTTTGAATAAAAATGTCAACTACATGATGAATTAGTTGAAATTAAGGTTTTGAAGTGAAGGCAAGATGTCCCAATGGACAGGAGCACAAGCCTAGGTAACTTCTGAGAGATTTTTGATCTCGAAATATGCCGTTTTGAGTTGTGTTGAGAGTAAGTTTTAGGCCTCACAAGTTCTTTGTATTAATGCCATTTTACACTATTTTATATATTAATTTGGAAAGCATAAGAAAAAAAATTGCATGAAAAACTAAAGTTTTTTTAGTATTTTTTTTATTTCGTGACGTTATTTCATGCACATTTAAACCCTCACATTTAAATTTACATATTACATTTATATTTATACATTTTAAATTAAATGAATGATACCTTGGGTGGGAAATTTTCTATCCAAATTCATTCAAATTAATGTATTAATTTAAATATACAGTGGCATGCGAAATTTTGGGAACCCCTTGCAGAATCTATGAAAATGTGAAGAATTTTAACAAAATAAGAGAGATCATATAAAATGCATGTTATTTTTTATTTAGTACTGTCCTGAGTGAGATATTTTACATAAAAGACATTCACTGATGCTCCAGAAGGAAACAGGATGCATTTTGTATGATCTCTCTTATTTTTTTAAAAACTTCAAAATTGTTAGATCTGAGATCCGCGTCAGTATTGAGACGGTCAGAGTAGCATAGGTCAGTGAAGTTAGAGGAGTTCTGTCAAAGTGACTGCGGCAAATAAGTTCACTGAATAGGTCATTTCTGTTGAGGAACACACGCCGGATGGCAAAGCCGACCCTTAAAAGCAGGAAGCAAAAGCCACAGAGCTTTTAAGATGCTTGTTTTCTGTGTTGCAGTGGGTGGATGCTCTCAAAACCATGGCCAGGGTTGATTTAATGGCTGACTGGACCCATGTTCTCTCTCTACGACTCGTCATTTCTCCATCTCTCTCTCCACACACCTTTATTTTCCTCTACCTTTTCACCCCTTTTCTCTGTCGTCTAAGTTTTATAACCTGTGCTGTACGCCAAGCATTCATTACTCAGGATTACCATAAATGGTTTAGGACTTTATATTTGACTTTTGCCTGTTGGCTTTGCTGTGCCGTTGGCTGTATTGTCTCTGGAATGTTTTGTTTGCTTTATAGTGTCATTTGGTTGATGGTGTTTTGGGTTAAATGTGTTTTAGTCAGCTAAAAGACATTTGAGTTCTCATCACAGACAAGTTCCAGCTGTAATATTGGATTTTCCCAGCCAAAATTGGTTGCATGTCTTGTATCTATGCACGTGTTTTTGGCTGAACACCGAATAAACACTGACTTTGGCTTTTAGGTTTTGGCATTGCACTTCTAGCCAAGGTATGAGAACAATAAAAAATGTCCATTTATTCAAGTTGACAGCCAAGTTGTAGTTAAGTTTTATATCTTTTTTTATAGTAAAACATAAACACTTATGTTCATCACTGGTTTAATCACTTATTAAACATATTATTATTTTGCAGTTAATATAGTATATTAGGATCTGGAATAAATTATCACACTCATTTATTTTGAGCCAGAGAAATACTTCTCTGATTAAATTATAAGTAATATAATTATAGTTATAAAATATATTTCTTACTCAAGTAACTTTGTTTTGTTAGTATAACATAGCTCTGTAAGACAGAAGTCTGGAAACTTCTACTGCAGAAATTTACTCCATAACTGTCAATATCAGTTCAATAAGCAATTGGATGGATTATAGATGAACCGTGTCTAATGTATTCACACGCTGCAGTCAGCAGGCGCTTGACCGATGGTTCTGCTGATTTCAAATGCCTTCTCACAAATAATGCTAATTATCCTGTTTGAGCTTTGAGAGAAGGTGTTTACGTCTTACTCTAATATATGTTTCATAATGAAAAAATCGTATGAAATATTATAGCACATCCAAGCAGTTTTTACCCAATTACACACACAAACTCATATGCACATCAAAAGGTTTAAGACGTAACGGAAACCTTCACATCACTACTGATATACTTTCATGACATAATATTTCACCATGTAGGCCATATTTAATTTTAAATCACCATCCTAACGCTCATTTCCCTCCTCCCAACAGACCATCAAGGCAACATCCCCTCTTGGTGACCCCAGGGTGACTTACAACCTGGAGGAAGGTCAGGTTCCCGAGACCAACATGCCTGTGCGCTTCTACATCAAGCCTAACCGGAGGGACGGTTCTGCTTCTATCTTGGTGGCAGAGAATCTAGACTATGAGACGACGCGTTTCTTTACACTCCGAGTGCGTGTACAGAACGTGGCGGCTGTACCACTAGCTTCCTTCACCACTGTCTATGTCAACATCACAGGTGAGGGATACACTAATCTTCTGTAAATTACATCAGAATTATATGTAAATGTAAATTTGAGTATCTCACATTTAGGCTAATTTTCTATATATAACATTTATATATTGTACATTTTAACAATAAATTCACTTTTATTATTCTTTGATGATTAGAAAGTTCAAAAGGAACAGCATTTTCTAGAAAATAAATCTTTTGTAACATTATCGATGCATTATTGTCTAAAAATCATGGTAACACCATGCTACTTCATACTTATTGTAAGACAAATAGAAAGAAAGAGAACAAAAATGCATAAATCTGACACAATGATAATAGTCCATGTTGACACTTCTCACTAGTGCGCTACAAATATGCCTCGACAACCGGTTCCACGCTGCCTGTGTGCCCTCAGAGAGGTAAACACATTTGCGGTAGTTTAGCAATCAGCATTTCATGCCAGCGCGGTTTCTCAGAAGCACAGCAGTGTCTGATCTGATCCACTGATTGTGTTTGAGCCGCTGACGCTAATGTTTTTTTTCCCTTTCTTCATAGCTCATTTAGCCTGTGTTGTGCATTTGTACACAGAAGTGTTCTCTGCTGTCATTGAGTGTATGTAGAAATCCAGAGCGCTGATGAATGCATGACAGGCGGAGGGTGGGGGCGTAGAGTGTGTGTGTGTGTAATAGGAACAGTGAAGAGCTTTGGCACCGACACACAACACTTGAGACCACATCAGCATTAATTAAGAGGAAAATGGGGATTGAAATAGAGGGAAAAGGAGACAAAAAGCCCACGGAAAAACTAGTTTAGAGGAGCTGTAATCTGCGAAAGAGCAGAGAATCCAGACAATAAACCTGCATTAAGTGAATCCACACATTAAAATCCTGCACTTATTCTTCTCTAACTTATGCATAGTTAACCACAAACCAAACGTGATCACAATAAATGAAGCCATAAAAAAAAAA
>SCHK01440732.1:0-14115 GCA_004124795.1 Poropuntius huangchuchieni
TAATTTCGTTGTGTTGTGCACTACTGGGCCACCGTAGTATTTTGATTATATGCTCATATTTATGAGCAAAGAAACAAAGACACCTGCAAACAACCTTTGGCCATATTTGCAATATTGTGCAGCTCATGCAAAACAGCTGACAGGTGAAAAATGATCCCTTTTATATTTATCGTGCCTTGCATGTGTTTACATTTTATCATCTGCAACATAAAACTTCGGAGGATTTATTATTCCGAGTGAAATGTTTCCTCATTTACATTTCTTCTCAGGCAGTGTTATCTTACACGCCCTAGAACAAACATGCTGCAGCAAGACATTCCTTGTCAACACCTTTTCAAAGCACGACATTTTGCATTTAGGCTGCTTTTCCAAACATGCATTTTGGGAAAAGAATAAAAAAAATAAAAAAATGCAGAACACAACGAACATAAAACTTTGCATCATGCAAAATAAGAACAAATAATAAGAAAAGGGGAATCCTGGTTTTCTGATACCTTCCTGGATGTAAATAGGTGTGGTTTTGGCAGTTTCCTTGTACACATTCCCAAAGACCATATGTTAAGAGCTCAACGATCTCTGTTTTTTGTATACATTAGAGGTACATGCTTTTAAAAGAGAAAGAAAGAAAGAAAGAAAGAATCAAGAAAGTAATGAAAGAAGTGTAGGCCATAGTTTTCCTCAAAAAATATCACAACATCTATTTCTCGATTTTCATATGACAGCATGTGACAAAAAATCCAGACATTACCATGATTATCAGCTCTTAAAATAACAGAAAGGAGAACTCAGCTGAAAGAAGAAAAATTCCACAGGACTGTATTTGCAATTTCCCCTCATAACATGATCTCAAAAAAAAATAAAAATCCATTACATCATGATTACCAACAGTTTTGATTTGTAATAATTGACGAGTTTCACTTTTAAACATCTCATTCCGGTAGATAGACACACATAGATCAAAGTACAAGCCACATACAGTGTGTGTTCAGTCTATGGACCGTTCTTGAACGTCATTCTTCTATAACACGTGTGTCAAATTCCAGTCCTAGAGGGCCACACAGAGTGTAGCTCCAACCAGCTCCAAAACACCTGCCTGCAAGTTTCTAGTGAAGATGTTGATTAGCTGCAGGTTTGTAAATAAACTCTGCAGGACAGTGGCCCACCAGAAACTGACAACTGCCATCTGGCAATTACCGTCTGTCTGTATTTTAGGGGCATTCAATATATTATTTTCTTCATTTGTCTGGAAGATCTTTTCTGTGCATAACCATAAAAACTGTTCACAGTTATTTTATTATATTGTAATGCATAGACCACAAGACTATGTTCTTTTCTTTGAGCATTTGCAGGTTTGGAAAGTGATAAAAGTACCGAGAAGCTATTATTATCAGAATCTTAAGCAAAAGTGAAAGCAACTCAATAGATTTCTGCTTCAGTGAAATAATTTTCCTATAAGCATTTAAAAAATTGGATGAGACACTAGTATTACTGGCATTAGTTTTTATTTCTCAGAAAAGACAGGATGATGAAATATAAAATGGCAGCAGACAGGCCTATATGATATAGAGATATGAAAGTGCTGAATTAAAACAAACAAAAAAAGATTTTCTGAAATCTCATAATTTATGGTATACATCACCAAAAAGCTGAGGTTTTAAGAAAAAAAACATATTTATTTTTTATTTCTCAGAAAAACACAGAAGCTTATACGGTATATGAAATATATATGGTTAAAAGTTAGGCTATACATAATACACAGACTACATGGAATCATGAAGTGTTTGAATTAATACAGAAATGATTTTTGTAAATCTAATAAGTTATGGTAATACATAAACAATAAGCTGAAACTTTTTTTAATTATCAGAAAAACATAAAACTCTGCAGGGCTCTGACGTTCGCCACCCCTGCAATATGGAATCATGAAGTGCTTGAATCAGTACAAAATGACTTACATAAATCTCATTGTAATCTCATTAGTAGTTGTAATAAAAACTCACCAAAAAGCTGAAACAGTTTTAGGAAAAAATTTAATGAAATTATTTTATATTTCTCAGAAAAACACAGCAGCTTATTACCAGACTTCTGGACCCGTTTTGCCCCCGTAGTTCTTGTGTTTCCTTATTTGGTCCTCGTTTAGTTTGATGAAGATTCCTTGCACCTGTGTTTTGGTAATCAATTATCCCTTGCATTTAGTTCCTTCCTGTTCAGTTGTTCCTTTGTCGGGTCTATGTGTTCACTACTGGCTAGTTTCATGTGTTTGTGCAGCCTTCTATGTTGGATCATCTCCTGCATTTTTTGTTAAAAAAAACATACTGGTTTGGTAAAAACAGTTTAAGTTTATCTGTGTCTCCTGTGTGTTCCCTGCAAGACACACTGTGACAGAAGACCCGACCAAAAGGATGACTGCTGAGGACAAGCTGTGGGGTTTGCGGCAGGCCAGTCAGAGGTTGGAACGGTACGTGGAGGATTTCCTCGAACTTGCTAACCAGCTGAGCTGGCACGACGCCACTCTTGGTACGTGCTTTCAGCTGGGGCTGGACGACGAGACGATTTGCTGCAATCTTCCCGTATGTGGTTTTTTTGTTTTTTTCGTGATCGAGCTGATTAATCTCATTCTTCATTTGAATGGTTCCNCACGACGAGACGATTTGCTGCAATCTTCCCGTATGTGTTTTTTTTGTTTTTTTCCTGATCGAGCTGATTAATCTCATTCTTCATTTGAATGGTTCCAAGTATGAAGTTGAAGAAATGAAGGAAAAGTTTCAGTCTCATGGTCCAGCCCCCTCTGAGGTACGCCTTGTCTCGCCAGCTCACCCCACACCAGAAACCCTACACATACCGCACAAACGGCTCGGACCACCTGTCCCGCCCCAAACACCCCCAAATCCTCCCAAGTTCCACGATTGTCCTCAGCCCAAAACGGCTGGCCGCTTCCAAGCCAAGTCTGCCAGCCCCTTCCAGCCCCAGAGCTCACTCCCGTGTCGGCTCCAGCCCCAGAGCTCACTCCCGTGTCGGCTCCAGCCCCAGAGTGTCTTCCAGAGCCTGCTCCTCGAAAGCGCCTTGCAGTCCCTGAATTCAGCCCAGAGAGGTCTCCAGTCCCTGAGTCCAGCCCAGAGAGGGCTCCAACGCCTGGCCCAGGGAGGGCATCAACACCCTTAATTCCCTCCAAGGAATTTTTTGGGGGGCTATTAGGGGCTCGGCTGTAGTGGCCAGGCCAAAGCCATGGAGGCGTTCCTGCCATGGCGCCCTGGACTGCATGCTCCACCATCCTCCTGAGCTCCCAGCTCCGCCATGATGCTCTGAGTCCCCTGATCCGCCCTGGAGGCCCTCCATGTATCCCTCATGTGGGGATACCACCTCCCCAGTGGTTATGTTACGGCGCGGGACGCGCCTTTCGGGATGGGGGAGTTATGTCAGACTTGTGTACCCATTTTGTCCCCGTATAGTTCTTCCTGTATTTCCTTATTTGGTCTTGTACCTTTCCTTGTTTAGTTTGATTAAGATTCCTTGCACCTGTGTTTTGGTAATTACCCCTTGTATTTTAGTTCCTTCCTGTTTAGTTGTTCCATTGTCGGGTCTACGTTTTCACTACTGGCTCGTTTCATGTGTTTGTGCAGCCTTCTGTTGGATTATCTCCTGCGTTTTTCGTTTATTAAAAAGTTTAAGTTTATCTGTGCCTCCTGTGTGCTCCCTGCAAGACACACTGTGACCCTTATACAGTATATGAAATATAAATGGATGAAAGCATTTATACATTATACACACACTATATGGAATTGTAAAGTGCTTAAATTAATACAAAATGCTTTACATAAATCTCATAATTGTAATACATCGCCAAAAAGCTGAAACATTTTTAGGAAAAAACAACTTATTTTATATTTCTCAGAAAAACACAGAAGCTTATACAGTATATGAAATACATTTGGATAAAAGTAGACTTGTATATAATACACAGACAATATGGAATCAAGTGCTTGAATTAATACAAAATTATTTACATAAATCAGTTGTATTTTAAGGACATCGTGGCATCGCACAATACTGTTTTGCTATAGTGAATTATTATTAGAGAAACTGTTCAGAGTATATCAGAATCCAGAATTATTAATGGATGAATTAATAAGATAAAGACTTGAGCAATCTAGACACTTGTTGTAAGCATTTACACACATTTTTGACCACTACCTTTTTCATAACACCAATCCCATATGTTCTGAGTTGAGTCACTAAGATATTTTGACAATGAATGTGTGTCATAGGTCAACAAACCTTTGTCCTTCTTTACCTCAAATATTTCACAGTCTGAACAGAATCAGACCAGCCCAAACCAAACCAGACCAGAGCAGACCACATTACCACTAAAGACTAGTATAGACCTGCTGCCTGTAAACCACACATCATCAGGTCAGCAGGTTTAAAGTGATGATGAGGATTTAGAGTAAAATCTCTCCACAAACATGCTGGCGTCTAAATCTAAGAACTAGTCTTCTATAATGGCTGTACCTGACACTTACTCAATAATCTTCTATGTAAACAGTTATTTTAACCACTTGCTTGGAGTTCTCAAAGAGTATAACAATAAAAACACTGTCACATGCAATATGAACACAACAGATTTTTGAAACTCTTTTGCTTATTTAAAAGTTGTACAAGATTGTATTTCAGCAGCCACTGAAACAATAGCATTAACAGCATAGTACAAAATGTCCAGTTGCCTGGCATGTTGGACAACCAAGCACTTTCTTCTCAAAAATATTTACAATCTTGAGCAATATCTCTTGGTATAAATAACTTGGTATAAAAGCTCTCAAAATGAAAGGACATGATTTGTATTACATTTACATGTGTTTGAAATAAATGACCAAGGACAGAAGCCTCCATAAGAGGCAAAAAAAAAAAAAAAAACGTGAGCGAGGGTCAGAATATGGGAAATCAGATGAGATAAGATGAATTTATTTACACCATGCATACTATTCAACAGCCTACGACACGTGCCTTGTGAGGTTTATCTCATGCGTTTGTGTACACAGTACATAAACCAAGGAACACTCAATCCAAGACACAAGTCAAGTGACTCGAAGGTAACAGTGAGTCAGAACAATATTTTTCTCCTAATGAGCTGACTAATATAGACCACTAAGAACTGTTTAACCATTTAATCAGAAGATTAAATATTAGAAATATTTATCAAATACATAAATGACGTATATAGCCCATCACCTGAGGGGTCAGAGGGCGTCACACTTTTTCTGATTTTAGAGTGGTTATCTTTATGACAGCGTGTGGAAATGACGTGTTTTTCTTGTGGAATCATGCTGTAGAAGAAAGGTCACAAATCTGATGATCCAGCAGTAGTCTGTCAGGAATTCTTCTATCAGCAAGATTACCAGAACATGAAAGCTAAATAGGAACAAAAAAGGGATAAAGTTAAAGAGCTATGTAAATGAAGTCACCAACCAACTTCCCTACAAAACATGTGATGGATTGGCCAAATAAATACATAAATAAAATGTATTTTCCGTAAGATAACACAACGTCAATTTTATTTAAACACCAAAGGTTTTCTATTAAGTGCTATTTAGGTCTTTTCTGCCTGCTTCCTTTATACAATATAGTGCATGCTCCTCCTATTTTTCCACATTCAGAGAAATCAATAGACAATACATCTGACAAAGTTTCTAATATTACATGCAGTCCGGATATGCCCATTGTTTGTACTCTTTACATTATCTAGCATTATGTTCCGTTGGATGTTTTCTCACACTAAGTAGCCCATTGTATAACGCAGCAGTCTAGAATGCTAGATTCTTATTGGCTGAAGAGCATTCTAATGTTTTTCTATAACTGCACGGTTAAAGTAGTTACAGTTTTGACCACAGCCTTTAGATTCACATACACACTGGGAACAACATAAAAAAGGAAATAAAGAAAACTTTGATTAAGTGAAATAGCTCAATGATGGGTAAATGATCGAGCAGGGCCACCAGCACTGTTTCTATCCCTTCACCGGTTTAAGTTATTTAAAAAAGCCTTATAGCCTACAACTGCAAAAACACTGGCCAAGCAAATCAATCTATCACAAATGAGTGGCTTTTATCCTCACTACAGATATCTGTTGTGTGATACTTAAAAAAAATAGAACAATCCATGGACTATTGTACAGATTAATATGTGTTGTCACATGGCTTTACCTGTATTCCACTGAGTTTAACAGCCATGTGCCGCCTAGCTCAGGTAACCACAGCAGGTGCTGCCGCAGTGAGCTGGAGGATCAGGTGAGGCCCTATGTGTGTCATTACCATAGTCCTCATTAGACCCCACGGATGGCCTGTAACCAGACACGAAGCCAATCTGAGCAAACAAGAACACTCACACAAATATTGTCAAGCTTAGCCAGAAAAACCTATACAGACTTCTTCCTACTGAAGGACTAAACTGTGTTCTGTCACGAGATTCTTTTGCAGATCAGCTTGAAATGTTTTAGGCATGCAAGCTAATCTGATATTCCAGCAGGATATCCTGGATCTTAAAAAAAAAAAAACAACCTGTATGTTTTGATAAGCAAACTCCTGGCTTAAAGAGTTAAAGGGATAGCACGCAAAATTAAAATTCTATCATCATTTCTTCTGTCATATTTGAAAGTCTTGTACAAAACAAAATATTCTGAAAACTGTCTGTGTACTTCTGTTTATGAAAAAAAAGGTCTAATGTTGATTTGGAACATTTGGAAACATTGAAACATTCTTCAAAATATCTTCTTTTGTGTTCTACAGTAGAAAGTCACGCAGGAACTGAATAACGGTGAGTAAATGACAACAGAACATTAATTTTTGGGTGAACTGTCCTTTCAGGGCATTCATTTAGCTTCTTTCTAGCATTAAGTTGCCAAGTGTGGGAATGCTAATGAAACAAACTATTTCTACCATTATACATACAATGTGTTTCAAATACAGCTCTTCCTATAAGCTTATACAGGCTGTATTCCTAATTCATAGACTGGACCATCACTGGAGTCCCACTGCCTTGCTCATGGTTCATGACATTTCCTTCTTTAACTGGCCTTTCCTTATCAAGTGTATGAGATACACACATGCAAAGTAAAGTTATTTCCAGAATGTCAATGCATTATGAATTGGCATTCTACTATGGAAACATTTCCTGTGACCTCTTATAAGCCGTGGATGTCATTCGCTAAGGAAGTGGACATTACCATGTAAGCCACTAACATCTGATTTCATTCAGAGCAATTTCAGCCAGATTTTTTTTAAACAATACAAACAGCTGAGGTTTCTTCAAGCCTCATGTGATTTTAAAACTCTGGCCATTCAGCATTAAAAAGTGACTCACTATATGGAAGCATGGAGTCAGTAAAGTAAATCACGCAAACCGTGTGACAGTCATGATGTTAAACATTATGTTAACAACCATTACTTCCACATTAGAAATTAAGCCAAACTGGCTACATCCAGCAGCTTCCGGAAAAAAGTACAGCAAACAAAGAGATTAAGAAACCAATTGACGAACTTCCTCTGTATAAGTATCAGAACACAATGACAAATACTGAGGTCATATTTACAACGTCATGCTTCCTGCTACACATTGAGCAACTGGAAAGGAATTCATATTTTGTGCAATTATTTGTTTCTCAGAATAAAATAATTTAGGACAGATTATAGGTGACAAAATAAAAATATATTTTGATCCAGGATTACAGTAAAGATACTTAGTCGTACAGATAATCATAGACATTAGTGGCTGGAAGGTTTGGTTACCAAACCCTTTGTGGCAAAAGCTGGCAAGGGATTTGTATATGAAGTATTATTATGCTTGGCTTCTACAGTTTGTACAGTGAGATTCAACAACATGACTAACAAAATCAACTCTTTGAAATTAGATACATGTATTCCCCCCTCCCCCCTTGAATGGTGTTCACATACATCAATGGGTTTCTTTGAGACTCTGACCAACTTACTAAAATTATTTCCACAGAACAGGCCAACTTTTTCAGAAGACTCCAATAACAGTGAATGAGAGTATACACAGAAATAGTCAACTCTTTAACAATTTACACAAGTCTGCTATAATAACATGACAGATGAAAAGCTAGAAAAGCGTTGAAGCTACAAATGATTAGCTAAATAAAGCACATACAGATTGTACTTTACCTAGCCACACATTTAATGCTGGTGAGGGATTAATTAACTAAGAATATTAAAACAAGGTTTAATTTGCAGTTTAGAAAACATCATTCACAGAAAAAGATCAATAGCCATGACTTCTCAAACTTCTCAGTGTATCCAAAAGGGCAATCTGCAGGCAATGAAAGCATTTAGCAGCCTTGTGGTTAGCTATCATAGTCCTAAGCCTAGGACTCAAAAATAAAACCACCATAAGCTTTTAGATAAAAGCTTTGAAGCTTACTTATCAGCTAAAGCCAGCACCTGAAGTCTTGTGTGGATACATGTGCACTATATCGCAAAAGAATATTTCTGAAACAAAAGTGACATCGTGAAAATGTGAAGGTGTTGTGCTAAAACGGCTAGTTACACAATTTGTTTAAAAATTGGTTGCAACAAATAGTTTTTCTTCAAGATTCCCAATTTAGCCAAGTATATCTCTGGCATACAGAACACTGCTAGATGTGTAATAACAATTTAACCTGTGATTCTTGTGTAAACTGCACACAAAAACTGGCATTGAAAGGGTTACCTGCATATCAACAATTGAGATCTGAACATTTTAAATTTTACTTTTTAATAAAAAAATAGTTTGATTTGAACCAGTTTTTATATACACTTGACATCCAAAATAATGCAAATTATTGAAAACAAAAGGCAACTGATTTATCTTCCAAAAAAAAAAAAAAATTCGCTTAGAGTCCTTTTTGTTTTGCAATATTTGTCACAAAGTCCATTTGGATTCATCGTATCAAATAAGCAAGTGCAGCTCCAAATGTTGCCACACTACCAATGGCCATCAATGTGTTTCTCACAGCTGCCTCTGTATCCGGGACATGAAAAAATTCCACAAAGCCATCCTAAGGGGGAAAAAATATACATACACAAGGTGAGTACAGGTTACAAAGGAACATTCAAATTAAGAGCATATGCAGTCCTGTCATGGGAGGAGGAGAATTTTTTTTTAAAACACACTCACCCATGCTTTGTTTTTGAGCAGCCAGTCCCGTTGCTCTGTGAGAAGATAGGAAGCTATCTCTTCTCCCACCAGACTCACACACTTGCTAAGTCCTCTATTATTTTGATGCTTGCATACCATTGCCCCAAAAGTCAGCAGGCTGGCAATGCGACCCCAGTTTGTGATGCCATCGCTGAAGAGTTCTGTTGCCACAATCTTCACAAAACTCACATCATCTCCTTTCTGCTCCAGATTCAGCCGTGCAATCATACCTGAAAGAGTGAAACGTTAGAGGCCACTGCTGACTCATAAACGTAGCAATACGTGGCATGAAGTGGCGCAACCTGCCAGGCCAGGTGCGTGTGTTGAGGGTGAGGCTGCCATAAGACTCTTTAACAATATTTGCCCTGCTCTTATCAACCCATAAACATTATGAAACAAAGCGAAATGGAAGCCGTAGAGCGATACTTGTTAAAAGGAAGCAAGCACTTGTGAAATTACCTTTGTAAACCAGCTCATGCTTAACCTCGAGACTGTCCACAACCCGCTTCATCGTAGACAGAACTTGTTTTTTTCCATTTTTAGAATGAGGGAGTTCTGTAAAGCTTTTTAAGAAAGTATCAATAATCTCTCGCGTGTCCATTTCCAGGGCGGAGTAGATGGAGGTGTAATCATCTATTTCCTCGCAGTCCGTCTCAGGCGAGGATGGTACCGAGCCCTGGAGACCGTTCACTGTGAACTGGTTCTGGGCTTTCAGTTCTGGCATTACCAGTGGCTTGCGACCAAACCCGCTCGAGCTGTTGTTGACGTTAAGAGCTGCTATTCCAATGCATGGCCAAAAGCCGTTGTCGTTTGAAACTTTACTCCCAGGGAACATTTTCGCTAATTCACATTAATGCTTTTAATCCAAATTATCGACGATGTATTTGGTAGAAAACCGAAATCGAAACTACGCTCAAATCTACTACATTTTACTTTTGCAAGGCGGAAGCGTTTGGGAAAAGCTCACAGAGCTGTATATATACACGTTATGCTGACAGGGGCGGGACTTTTTGTCTGTTGACCAATCATTGAGGAAAACACGTACTGAACGCGCAGCTGCGCTTTCGAAACGTTTGGAACTGGTTCTGCACGTAAAATGTGTACCACATTCGCGTAAAGCCCCCAAATCTGGGACAATGAGAATGTTTACATTCTCTTCGTAAAACGGCGCCGAATTTACATCAGCAGAGGCAATAATGCCTATTTAAAATCATTTAGATGTTTGGTAGGATTAACGACCAGAGATCTCTATTCTTATGTTTGGGTTTAAAAATTCCACCCCATGTTTTTCTTTTCTTGGTTCGTGATGGGTCTTGGCCATTTCAGCCTTTCAAAGAGGGAGAGCTCCCTCTAGTGAGAAATAGTTGTAGAGCAAATTACAAGATTCTCACGGACAAGTTTTCAATTTTCAAAGAGCCCAATTTAATTTTGCAAACAAGAAATGGGCACATTGGCAACTAGTAGACACGATTTACTAACACTATATTAGAAATAAGTTTTTAATATCACAGAAGTTCACATATGTATGTTTACATTTCGTTAAAAGAAATTAAAAAGTAACACTCGGTGGTTTTGTTATTAATGTAAAACTTTATTTGAAGTTCAGACATAGCTCCAGTATTCATTTTAAACATCTATCTTTACTGCGTGATTCGCCGTCCTTCCATGTAAATATAATTGTAAGAGACCAGATGACTCTGTAAAGTTCTGGAAATCCACTTTCAAACACAAAGTAATTCAAGCAAAACATCTGAAATAAAGTATATATAAATGGGGCACAAAAATAAAATAATTAAACACTCAAAGCTCCATAAAGTATGCACAGAATACATCTTTGTGTGTCTAATAGAGAGCGCCTTAAGTTGTAGATTTCGTTAATATGTAGTTACCATGAATATCACTTTGCAGTATAGTGGAAAGGATTTGAGTTCAAATTTGTCCAAATTTCATCCAGCCAATTAAAAAGCTGTCTTTAATTACAATACAAGCATCCTTATCCCCAATATTTACATTTCTCACACTAGAATTGATGATATTCTTGTCAATACGTTGAATCAAAAAGCAGAGAGAGAGATTCAGACACACAATATTAACAAATAAAAGATGAAACACAAACTTGGTGAATATTGGAAAATCAACTGAGACAGATAATGCAAGACAAAATGCACAAATATGACACCAGATGCACAGTTTGACTATTTACAATTTGGCTGCAGCACAAAATAAGATTATCTCCTAGCATTGTGCAATAACGCATTCCTCAAAGGAAACATTGTACATCCACACATACCATCAAGTGACAAAAACTAAGTGCAAGACCATCATATTTCCCTGATGTATTGCCAACTGCCACCAGCACCTCAACCATACATGAAAAAACACATTCAATCCTTTACATGTAATTCACCTTTTAGTGAGATTTACATAGTGATAGTACAGTATTTTTTCTCTCTCTTTTTTTTTTACCAAGAACAACATGCATTAACATACATGTTTTTGTTAACTTCACATGGCTAAACACATTTTCTTTTAAATCTTCAGGCCACATGTAGGTGAGTATGTGGTTTTAGAAGGGGCAACTTGATTAGACTATGCAAATCCTGACTTAGACACCTGGATTGACTGCCTAGGTTGAGTCTAGATTTGCTCTGTAAAGTATCTATCCTCATACTAGGACTCTGTAAGGAGTGTACAAAGTCTTACAGCCTGGAATAAATGAGCGGTTAAGATCCACTACAAAGTTTCCAATGATTTACAACAGCCCTGCACAGACTTCTTCAGACTTTGAAGAAGCTACAGAGGTTAATCGATTCATGCCCTCTGAAGAAGGACACTTTGCTAAATGATGAGAAAATTGAGGAAATAAATGGGTTACAGGATATAATATTCCCTAAAGTCATTTGTATAACTGATGTTGGTTTGAAACCTGATAATAAGCCGCATGTCAAAGCAATCTATGGGTAATGTTTTCCAATACTTGTTTTTACACATGTAACTTTGTCCAAGTTTAAGTAAGGAATTTTACTGTTTAGATCTAAAGTATTTTACAAATATTGAACCAAAGGTGCTGCTTAACTCTGCAAATTTCCTTCTGCATCTCATTCCTCAGAAAACACAAAGATATTTAGGATCAAATCCACTGACTTTGTTAAGATGACAAGATGATTACGTCGTCATTATCTGAGATGATCAAAGGGGTCATGTGCTTCACACTACATATGCGGCGAAATATCACAAAATATCGCACATTAATCCCATTAATAAATGCACTGCTGTTAGTGTACATAAAAGCTGAATGACTCCAGATGCCCTAATGATTTAACACATACAGCCACTACTTTCTATGAACATACTTTATCTTTTAACGCATGCTTTGTGCGATGACAAGATCATTTTCTTAAGCCCCTTTTGTTATCATGCCACATTCAAAGACCATTTCTGCTCTTGGCTATTATCAGTGAATTACAACATTCTCTGTTTACACCCAAAAGCTGCGATTACAATAATCTAATCAGCCTGATTGGAACCGCTTGCTCAGATCCTACCATGGAAGGTGAAGGCTGAGAATAGTAAAACAATCCAGTCATAAGCAGCCGTTATTTGGTTCAACTGAGCCATATTTAGAGAGTGAGAGGTAGAAGAGCGGATGAAGGCTACACAGCTACAAGCCACTCTTTACCAAAATTGCTCTTACCATTTGTTCACTGACTTTTTTTAAAGAAATTCTCATAAAACATTCATTTATTGGTCATTATGAATGATAAAAAGGGCTGCCAATGTACATCTGGGGCCAATGGCTGTCAAGTATTATCTATATAGAAAACAATGCCTTTTAAAACAATCTTAAATCATTTTCAAATTATTTGACACTTTTAAAAGCATCTTTTGAACAGCATTTTATGAAGTCTTCAGGGTTTTGTTCATTATATCACTGATGTACAGGGTACACAGAGTAAAGTGCATCATGCTCCACCGGGGCCTGAAGTACCGAGGGTTTAGTTTATTCCTACTCTATGTGGGACACTGAAAAGGGTAACAGATCTGGGTTGGTTAGACCTACCGAAGTGAAACAAAAATGACAGCAAAACTCTAAACCCAAATGAAAACAAATAAAACCTAATAAACTGATAACCAGTCCTGATGAAGCTGGTCTGGCGGGGCTGGGGAGGTTTTGGAAGTTTGGTAAGAGGGTTTGTTCAAAACCTATGGGTGACGTTAGCCTGCCAGTTTACTTGTAACCAATGACGACTTTCTCTGCGGAAGGTCTTGAGGGGTTGGAATGTGATCCCCGGTGACTATGTTCTTGTCTGGACCGGCTGCGGCAGGCAACTGTTTGTTCTTCATCTTTGCCTTGGCCATGTTGTAATCTCCTGAGTCAAAATACTTTTGCTGGAGAAAAAAAAATGCATTGAAATTTTTATGAAATAATAAAAGGGTATTGTTTGTTTTGGCTATGTTGTAAGCACACGCAACTTCAAAAATCTGTAAGAATGGATGCGTTTAAAAACATGCTTTTTTCAGTTGTTGAACTTTTTAAACTTACCCCTTTCTGCAGTCTCTTCATCAGGAAGTCAGAGCCACCTGGCTTTTGGCCCAAATTGGGATACTTTGCTTTCAATTTGGCCTCCTCTGTCCGCACTGGGTTTGAGTTTGTGTCCTGGGATTCCTGAAAAACATTTATTGCAATGTGTAGATATTAGATATTAGTATAAATGCTTGAAAAATTCTTATATGCAGACTTCTGTTCAAAAATGTTTCTAAAAGAAGTCTCTTATGCTCATCAAAACTGTATTTATTTGGTCAAAAATACAGTAAACATCATTATTGTGAAATACCATTACAACTTAAAATAACTATTTTCTGTTGCAATGTATTTTCAAATGTATTCTATTTTTGTAATGCTGAAGCTGAATTTTCAGCATCCATTACTCC
>SCHK01440748.1:0-17997 GCA_004124795.1 Poropuntius huangchuchieni
AAGACTAAATCAAAAATGCCTGTCAAAATTAACACTGATGTACTTAATAATTTTAAGGCAATGGGGTTTCCTCAATTTTTTTAAGTTAAGTCAACTTTTCTCATTTTACAGTGTAACTTTTGTGCAAATGTTCTATTTTGGGGTGAACTATTCCTTTATGTTTTATGGAATTACTGTGCAAATGGCAAGGCCAATAAAATAGTTTGTTCATGGAAAAAAAAACACTAGCCCATAACTTAAAATATGTTCTTACATTATGCAGAATGACATTGGAAGCAGCCCTAACAAGGGTTATGCATTTGTGCATATGTGATTTAACTCACGGGTGCTCTTTCAGTCCCAGCTGTGTTTTCATTCTTGATTTGTATTGGTTCAGCGCGACATCAGTAGAGTCAGGTTGTATTCACATAAACAATTCATTTGGAGGTAAATGCAAAAGAAAAAGAACAAGACACTTGCGTAAAATGATGACGTGTCATTCATGTGACATGCTGTTCCTAATTAAGTCGCTTTCAATAAAAGCATCTGCTAAATAATACAACCCTGCACACACAAACACTGCACATGCAGGTTATGAAAAAGTGGAACTTGCTTAAAAGAGTGTTTTTTGTTGTTGTTTTGTTTTGAGAATTTGATGTGTTTATGCATGTGCAGTGCTTCTTATTAATCACAGGTGAATGCAGGGTATATTATGCATGTTTAATAAGAGACTTTTTATGACATTTTAATTCAAATTAAATTAATGGAAGACTTTTTTGGACATTTTAATGCAAATTAAATGAGAATTTAAGACCAATCTTACTTAAATAAAATACATAAATAATGAGGGAAACGTGGCTTTAAACACTGTAATCAACTGAATTGTATTATTAGTAAAGGACTGGAACATAAAGAGGGAGAAATAGAAAATAGTAACCCTTCTGATGATACTATTAAAGAAAATGCGGCTACATATATGTACATATTTCTTCTTTTGGCTTATATTTCTTAGTTGAATCATACTCCAATGTGCATAAGTCATATGCTATTAAAATCACATGAAAGAGGTCAAAAAGATAAACAAGTTATTTATTTGTTGAGCCATACCTTTACAAAAGAGAAAAAAAAATAAAGAACACGCAAAGTGTGATTCATTCAAGTATGCTTCAATAAAATGGAGAGTGTAGTACACACACAGTACGTTTACAGTTGCCACCATTCACAATTGACACTGCTTCAAATTCACTTTGTTTAATAGGTCTCATCTAATTATTAACACATAGTACAGATACAGTAATGCCCTGGGCAATGCATTAAAGTGAATGCACTATATGCAAAAGTGCTTCCAATACATACACACAAGTGTGTGTTCACCTGGGATAGAAATATTACCCAGGGATTGGGACAAACACATCAACGATAATGATAAAAATGGCCTGGATATTAAAACAATTTATTCATCTTTGTTTTCTAACATTTGATATATTTTGCGATATGCTGTTTTAGGCATTGTTTAAAATGCATTCTAGTACTTATGTATTTATTGTTCAGCTTGCCAATTTATTTCAATTAACTGATTCAACTGAAATATTTGACAAAAATTGATGACAGCTTGTTTTTAAAATTGTTTTTATAATTTAAAAAATGCCCTTGAAAATCAGTTTTAGCAAGGCAAATTATTAGCATTTAGATTGATTGTTTATTTCAATTAACTAAATCAACTGTGAATGATTTGACAAATGGGTGTTACTTTGTGTTTTACATGAAAAAATATGCCTTTGTAAAAGTAAAAATGCCCCTTAANGCTGTGAAGGATTTGACAAATGGGTGTTACTTTGTGTTTTAGATGAAAAAATATGCCTTTGTAAAAGTAAAAATGCCCCTTAAAAATCAATTCCACCAGGGTTAATATTGCTCCTTAATAAAAAAAAAGTTAATTTCTAACACGGCTGTATGCACACATGCCCCAGTGGCTCACATCCTAAGCCTTAGATCCTTCAGGTGTGAAATGACATGTAAAAGGCCTTCTTGGAGTGGAAAGTCCTAAAGAAGGAAAAGCTTTCCAGATTACCCCATCTTTAAGGATGAAAGGACGTGGCATATGCGGAGGAGGAAGAGGATGCTGGCAAAAACCCTTTTCTTCCTACCAGAGGGGAAAGGCTGAAAGAAGACAGGCTTGAACTCTCTGAGATGTTGGACAGCGCTGAAGTGAGTGAACATGCTAACTCCAGCTCTGTGAGGGCGGACACTGGAAGAAGATGAAAGACGACTGTGCTCTCGGATCCCCTTTATTGGATTACGCCACATGGTTCAAACTCAAAAATCTCTTTGGTATTTTAATAGACCTCCGCAAAGAGGAAAGGTAACGCTAATAGAAAACACGGCTGGTCGAGCGGGATTGTTGAACCGCCACTTACTGTAAATTTAAACCATGACCAGAAAGTTGTGAGCTTGAATTAGAGATTTATTCACTGAGACACAAACACTCAAGACATCTGCATTTGGAAGGAAAAAAATGAAAGAAAGAAAATGACACCCTGTAATTGTTTGAAATGCAAAATGTCAATATGGCCTAATGGTTCGACTGAGGCTAATTGAGCAGCATAATCGAAATTTGTCTCTATGTTATTCGGGTGGTCAAAGGAAAGAGATTCAGAGTTGTGATTGGCAAAAAAATAAAAAATCGAAACAATCAGCATTCTGTTGTGTCCCTGAACAGCAAATCCATGGCTGACAGAAATAATGGTTGAGATTAGTTTCTCCTGTTTTTGATTGCAGGAGCTACACTGCAGCCTGATTCCATTTTTCAAAAATTGACAAGATATAGCGTAGTGGAATTTAAATCACTGTGGTGATTACTGTCCTTACGGGTAGGCTGGGAGACCGAAAACTTCTGGTCTGAACTCTTCCATGCTTCTAAGCAGCAAGGTGGCCTCCTGGGTGAGGCTGCGGTCCAGGTTATCATCTGGGATCATCACCACCTGCATTCCAGCTGCCAGACCCGCCTTTACCCCATTTGGAGCATCTTCAAAAACCAGGCACTGTGAAGGCAGAATCAGAACGGACTAATCAATTAAAACATAAATGCATGCAATTTATGCTCACAGAACTCAATATACTGACCAGTGTTGTCATGTACCAACTGTATCAATGCCAGTTCTCATGGTTCTCAAATAAAAAAATAAAAATCAGATTTTCAGATTTATTCCTACATTTTAGTATTGCTGTCACTCCCAAAACTTTGCAGGGTGTACTTAGCAGCAACTTTTGTTCAAATTCTGAATGGGTTATATAGAGAAACTGAGCAAAGTTACAGTATATATATAAAAAAAATAAAAAAAATAAAAAAAATAAAAACTACCTTTATAATCAATAAAGCTGATTCAACTTCAGTTCAACTACAGCACAACTCCCGTTACAAAAAGAATCTGCAATGTGTGTGGTTTTTTTTGTTTGTTTGTTTGTTTTTTTATAGTCTATGATAGAAACCTTTGACGCTCTTCACAGAGCGCGAGCTCACACAAATATGAGCATCTGATATCAGTCACCTGTTGGTGGGTATCGGTAGGTTCTCTGCATTACCAGCTGGTATTGTTACACTTTTATAAATATCAGTTCTTTTAACAACACTAATACTGAATGTGTAGAAACCTGGAGATGGAACTTATTTCATAGGCATATTACAGAGCCATATTTTGACATGCATGCCATCGACTGAAAATGATTCTCTTGTTCTTCTACAGGCAATTTTATACAGGGCAAAGGAGGCATCAGGGTTAAGATTTGAATAGAATGACTTCAATGATTTGTTAAAGAGTTTGACAGCTGCTGTCAAATGCGTTTTAGAAGTTTAAATGTCAGGTAATCTGTCTCTTGATCTAGCTCTCTCCCTTTGGTCCTCTCAGTCATTCATTCATAGCATCCAAGTTCAACAAACCCACAACAAAATCAAGTTCAGTGAACCACATCGTGGGCAGAGAGTTTCCAAATATCGACCTACAATGTCAAAACAGTGCACCACACAAACCATCATCCTTCCACTCTGTCATAGCCACCATTTACCACTGTTTGAAATAGACAATTTGTGACCACCATATGACACAGCTTGTGACCGGAATGTCTCACATACAGCAAGCTTTTCCAATTCTCGAGCAGGAGATTTCATTTTGTTAGTGAACATTATAATGGTGCCTGAATATATATATATATATATATATATATATACATACAGTAAATACACAGTATACACACATATATTATGTAAACAAAAACTTTTATTTTGTATGCGATTAATCACGATTAATCGTTTGACAGCACTAACGCAGATTTTTCTTACTGTTAAAATATGCATTTCAAAAGTTTCATTGCTATAATTAGTGGGTGACCAAAATTGGTCTGTCAGCATCACATGCTGATATCTAGAAACCAAAGAGGTCAATGCTGAGATAAATTCAATGGATTTAATGATAGAAAATGAGATGTGAACAAAATTGCACAATTCTTAAATAAACAATATTTTCTCAAAACACAAAAATGAATCATCCATTGATTTAGCTTTCGGTATATCTTCGGGATAACAAGAGGGAGAGTGTGTTTTGTTGTGATTGACTCAGTAGGCATAATATGCAATCTCAAAATGAGTATCTCACATGTTATTCTAAAAGCCATTAGAGTCAGAACGCTTTCTTAGGAGCCACCCAGTACATTTAATTGACCCTCAGGAACAGAGATTCCACATTTTGTCCACTCATCACAGGAACAAATAAAAAAAGGCACTTGAGTTTCCATGAATGGCTGTAATTGACTGATGTCACTAAGCCAGTTGTACGACGAGTGGAAGTGCCTCAACAAAGAGCAGCGGAAGCATGGAGCTCACTTTGGAGAGTAAAGCTTAGCTAATTCCCTTGTACCGGGGGCACAATTAAAACTTCTAATTACGCAAAGAGCCCAGCAAATGACCCATAATTACTAAGGCACGCATTTCTGTGAACATAAAGGAAATAAAAAAGCTTGAGGACAAAAGCTAAGCGTAGCACAAATGCTGGCTTTTTCTCTGTCAGCAATTTGAAGTGGAGCATCTTGTTGGATTAGAAACGGTCCAGGACATCTAACACAAGAGAGATCCAGTAATTAGTCATAGCTAGTGTATGAGAAGGCTTAAGATTCACACGTCACTTGAGCAGACAGCTGGGGATGAGAGGGTGAGACGACTGTCTCAAACACCTCTAATTATGACAGTGAATCAGCGTTTTACAGTTGGATTTGTTTCTCACCTCAAAACATGGGGGAATGCAAAAAGGTAGACTTAACAGTTTCTTTTAAATCCTGGTTTTAGGAACTTCGATATTACATAAACAGAAAACGGATACCTTAAAAAAATTATTAAACAGAGAATGTTTGACAATAAAGAGAACAGAAAAAGTGCAACCATCCGTGACACAGCCTTTCCATCACAAATCTCCACAAATCTGCATTTCCTGCAGAGCAATTCAGTAGCGGAGCAACACAGCAAAAACATATACTGTAGCTATTCTTATATACAGTATGTAATATATATTGCCAATAGCTAGTCATCTTCTGTTGCACTATCGTCACTAACTACACTCAAAAACAAACAGTGCAATGTATTGTGCAATTATGAATGTATGACTGGTGATGTTCTTTTTAGTGATTCATGGGTCTGAATCCTGGTTTGGGTTACTCTCTCCCCTAATAGCCAGTTAACAAGTTATTAATTGACCCTGCATTCTGGGAAAAAACAAAATAACTTTCCATCACCGTTGATAAAAGTCTGATAAAAGGATAATACAAGACTTATTCAACTTACAATTGTTTGTTGAAAGCAAGTTCCCCCAAATGCATATGATATTTTGTGATTAAGTGTGACAAACTTGAGCAAAACGTACTATTTTGGAATCAGCACCTTAACATTAGTAAGAAATACATATTGTATTTCATTCAGCACGTATGATGTACTGTGTTATCTGTCAATAATACAAATAAATAAATAAATATTCAACAGCATGTTTTCATATTTATTTTATTTTTTTAATTGCTTAAGAACAGCAAAATGAACACAAAAAATAAATCAGGATTTTAACCCAGATCCCCTTGCATAATTAAAAAAAAACAAAAAAACACTAAATAATGGGTGCACTGCTGTCTGCTGTTCTACAACAGAAGAAAAAAGGAAACTTTGCTAAAATGTCAAAGGCAATAAATTGAAAACACCTGTTGGACAATGCTGTTGAATCTCTCTCAGCACATGCCAGCCAACTCATACCTCATCGTGTTTAATGTGAGTTGACGTTGTACTCACTATCACAAAGAGTTATTAGTAATGGGCGTTGATAGGGGAAAAAAACGGTTTGGGGTCATTTCACAACAAATCTATTGCTAATAATAGTTATCTCCTACAGATAGCAAATAACAATGATTTATGTAGCAACCATATAACAGGTAGATGTTCACCTCTATAATTTCAAATAAAAAAAAACATGGTGGGATATAAACAAGTGGTGAGGGTGACATAAGGCATAATATTTAGCACTTCCACAGGATGCCCAAAAATCACTAGCACGTACAGGCAAACGTGCCACACATAATGACCAAACATGAAATCTAGGATGATGCAAAGATGACCTGACACAGTGGAGTCCATCTACGGTCCAGCGCTCTGGGAAATGTCAGGGGCCAGATGACCATCTCAGCTAGGCAACATCAGACTGACTAACATCACGTGTTATATAGAGAAGACACATCACTGATGCGTTTCTCATGCGCACACGTTAACACACACACACACACACGCGCGGTGGACTTAAATAAAACTGACAGACTATAAAAAGTCTTATGAAGTTACTTATTCTTGTGAGATCTCACAGATGGATGTGTGCCTATGAAACATAACACATCCTATGTACACTACATGATGCAGCCCTGAAAGAATATGTTAGTACAAGTCCCCACAAGTCTGATAATAATTGAAAGGGGAACCTCTTCTTGTTCCCTCTGAGAATTCATGCAGCAACAACAACAAGCGTAACTATACAAAACTCAGCATTATTTGTCTGGCTCAATTAACATTGTGTTATTACCTCTGACTAATATGCTACTTTGCTGCATAAAGGGGACATCGGATGCACATTTTCCACAAGTTGATATGATTCTTTAGAGTCTTAATGAAAAGTCTATAACATACTTTCATAACATAATTCTCAATGGTAGTGAAAAAAAACACTTTTTACCTTGTCAAAATCAGCTCTTTTCTTGGCAAGCTATTTCAGTGCATGTTTCTTTAAATGCTAATGAGCTCTGCTCACTCCGTCCCTCTCTTCAGTGAGGTGACGAGTCACTCTTTGAGACTGTTAACATTAGCCACATTCGTCATGGAACTTGTTAACTAGCACATTATTAAGAAAGGCAATTTGCAAAGTTTCATAAAAAAACAACCTTATACACGCTTCTTCTGTAGGTTAAGCTCAATCACGAATGATTCGCGTGAACATAAACACATTTAGGTAAATCAGGGTGTGTATTTCCTTCAAAAACAAAGGTAATCCAAAGGTAAGTCTCCATCGGCTCAGATGCCGGGAGTAAGTGACTATCGCCATGTTCATTATTACATCCAACAACAAAGCACCTCAATCGCTAAGGAGACATTCTTGTCTACACCTTATCAGGCTCCAAAACAATGGCAGAATATTTACAGCTCACTCAGGGTGGGTCTAAGGTAAAACGCCAGTGTCCATCAAAAATTGTGGGAGGGGCCTGGATACGTGTGACGGCACATAGCCAAGAATCTGAGAACGGCTTGATTTGATAAAAGGATTAAAAATAAAAAAAAATAAAAAACACTGGGTGGATTTTTTTCATTATAGGGTGGTTGTGTACACAAGCTGTCAAGCCACATTTTAGTTCAAACAACATGTTGCATTTGATGACCACTTTAAGAAACATTTCTTATCATCAGTGTTGAAAACATTGCAGTTGTTCTGCTTCATATTGTTGTGGAAACCTTTTTTTTCTTCATTATTGATGTTCAGAAGAACAGAACATTGTAGTGGACAGCACATTCCAGGGCCCAGATTATGGCGAGGCCCCTCGCTGACCATAATAGTGGACCAAGGTTTGCTACATTTTGATTGGATCTTGGTGGACTAACATAAGCAAACTGTCCAACGCCATCAGATAAGGATGCCAGGACAACAGCCAGACACCTCTTAGAGGGCAAGAATAAGACCTTTGGTACAAAGCCCAGGACTTCTCTTTTGTCAAAATGCAGTTTCTGCCCTTCACCCACCAACAGACTGATTCCTCAGGTTTTGGCCTGTGACCGCCATAAAAAATTCCTTAGGACCTCTGGATGCAGCAGCAGTGGGTAAAACAAAAAGAGAGATCACAGAGTTCCATCCAAATCCATTCATAACTATGCTCTCAAACCTTAACTTAACTACAACACACACATCTCATACTTATTCAGAGAAATAAGTATTCTCAGTGTCAGTGATGAACTCAGCTGTTAATGGACAAATGAATGCATACATGACAGTTCAATCTTCTTCCATCATGTTTGGTCTTAATGTGTTCATAACATCGCCAAAGGTATTCTGGTTGTGGTTTGGTAAGTGAATTATGCATTGGTAATTTAGACTATGCAAATAAGTTCCATAGGAGGAAAGAAAGGTGGGCCAATCACAGTCCTGGAAATGGAGAAGCGCCATATTTCAATCTCATCCTAATCGAAAAGGAAAAAAGGTACCTTCCCAAAAGATACTCCTTGTTTCTGAGTCTGAGCTATGCATGGGTGAGACAATAGCAGATCAACTTCGGTTCTGAGTCTCTGGCCTGTTACAGCGAAGGCAGCAACAGAAACAACCGTTCCGATTCTGAGTACTGCAATGGAAAAGACGTTCTGAGTCTGAGTCCCGAAAGGGAGAGACACTAACAGAAACACTGAAGTTCTGAGTCTCCGGCACGTCCAGTGAGACAATAGCAGATCAACCTATGTTCTGAGTCTCCAGCCTATGAAGGTGAGACAGCAACAGATCACTACAATACTGTAGCAAAATCACTTCAATACTGACCCCAATTAGTGTATAAAAAGATGGGTGGGTGGGTTGGTGGGTGGATGGATGGATGGAATATTTTAATGGAAGGATGAATGGAATATTTTAATGGATGGATGGATGGATGAAAGCAAAAAAGAGGATGTGAATCAGAATCAATCATTAGGAAATGTCAGTTCTCAGTACTTAAAAAAAAAATATATCAGTGCTCTGCACTTGCAGGTGTACTGTAGCTCTTTCTTAGTAGAGTTCTAGCATATTCAGTTGTTCTATCAAGAAAACAAATAATTTTACCACATGCAAAAATGACTATACAGTAGCATGCACAAGTGTTATGCTAAACAACACTCTTGACAAGTAACCACGATTTAATGGCTTGGCGCCAGTTTTATAAGGCTGTGGCCATTAGCCTGAGTCCATCTGCTCTGATATGGAGCCAAAACTCAGACATGACAAGGCAGAGATGACAGCAACATGAGAGGGAAGCGTGTCCTCATCATCAAGTGGATTAACATGTGAGTCACATAAGTGACTGTACACATGCCACGTGACTATAGGTATGACTGAATATATGTTCCAGAAAACAAGGTTGTTAAAGTTCCGTAGAGACTTTGACAGATTGCTGACAGCATCTTCTAAATGATCAGTGGGCCCGTGGCTGGCCCAAACCAAGATGACGTGTAATGGAGAGAAAGCAGACTGATGACACCCACGCTTGACACAGAGCACTTTATATGGTTTATTTGGACCAAAACACCATGCCTACTGTTTCACTGTAAAACTTGAACATCATTGGATAAATGCAATCTTCACCCATCACTGCCTCTGCTTCAGCCTCAAATGGCCTGTTCTACCAAATATGAAAAATCATTTTGAACGGAACCCTCAGAGGTCGGAAAGGCACTTCAGTCAGCATTTTTGTTTTTATAGACGACAGTTTAAATAGAGTTTCACAAGTTCTGTGCTTGATGACAAAGTCTATTCAAAAAGCGCTTACTTAATTTCTCCATGGACATATCTCTACATATTTCAAAGGATTCAGCGAACAATTGGGGCCTGTCTTTGGTTGATATATTTGCTCTAATCTTAAATTGCATTTCTCAACACCCAGTTGGCATGTTCTTCAGAGGGACTTGGGCGGGTGATCGATACGGCAAAGCTCCTCAATAAACTCACACACACTCCACTTCTTCAGCCCACTCACACACTTCATGAGGTCTTGAACTCGGCACGGTCTCCACTCTGCACAAAGCTGTGGGTTGATAAAGTGCTAAGAGGGATTGTGAAGCACTGCTTGGTTAAGGAAGATTCCAGTATCAGTCTTGAACACAGACGTAAGAAACTAAACACACACACACACACACTAAAATGTTGTATTACTGACTTAAGCAAGCCAAGAATTCTCTGTATTCAACATAATTTGGAATATCTACAATACAGCACACAATTCATTCCTATTCTTAGCTAAATAATAAGTACATTTAACTTAGTAATAACATTCTACAACTGTCTAGTCAATTAGGATAGTTTTGATCATTTTAAATGAAGCAATTTAATTAGGAAAAAAAGTGTACTCATCAGAATTTTACTATTTTAACTTATCTTTACCGCACTGTATGATTTTGGTCACAGTTTGCCATCTGAGACAAATGTTTGGGGTCGTAAAGGATTTTTATTGTCGTAGAGCAAAATTATTGTGTTTTTGTGGTGAATTTTGAGCCTCTGACAAATTGCTGGTAATATCAAAGAATTTAGGTCACACTTCTACAGTGTGACAGCTCTTACTGTTTATGTGCACTAAAGAATAAATAGAATAAATTTTGAACAGTTTCTATGGCTGTTCACAGAGCTCCACACACATAGTTAATAAATCCAATAAATCACATCATATTTGTCCCAAATTGTTGTTATTGAGCATAATGACTTCGCCTTAGGCTGGAAGATTGTGTACTGTGAATTTTTTAAAGTCCGCGTGAACCGGAAGTTTGCGACCAATTTTATTTCCGTATTTTGACGTATTTCCGAGAGAAACTGAATATTGAATGAGGAAAGCAGAGGGCGTGGTTTGTTTGTTTTTCTACCGCAAACTGATTGGATGTAGTAAAACTTCCTCGAAATGCAAAAAATCGAGCCATTGTGACCGCAACCAGGGTGTTTTGGGGATTGAAAATAGGGTTCCGGGAGAACTACATCCTAACACGCACCTCCTTGCCATTTCTGTTAGTTACGCATTTTTCCTCCATGCGCTATCTAAGCTCACAGGGCACTGACAGTTGGAGGGGCGTGCTTAGGCTCATGCCTTAGATCAAACTGACGTCATCACAGAAGGTCCGTCGTTTTACAGGGGAGGAGCATTCTCAGATTTGTATTAAAGATTACGAAGGCAAACAATTTTATTTTTTTTTTTTTTTGTGGAATGACTTTTAGTGGTCTTTACAACTCTCACTTTATTTTTTCGCGAACGAGTCTCACGTGTGTAACATTTTAGCTCTGGTGTATGAAACAGTCTGTCTGGTTATCCGTTGGCTGTTTCAAATTCAACATTTGAAAGCCCTGCCACTATCTTTGACCATTGAGTCAAATCTTGTAATGTTTTTTGAGTATCCCATTTTGAGTGTTCCACTTCCACTGCAAACCAATTTATGCAAGAATGTGACTCATGTACATGTTCCCAAAGAAATGGGCTCAACTGGGGTTGGACGACAAAAAAATGGCAATTATACAGTGCCTCATTAAGACTCATTGACTAGTCACTGAGACAACCCACCAATTAATCAGTTTCAAAACTATACGGATCCCTAGTTCTCTAGTACCTCACACCACTGACAAATTCACAAGGTTTGAATCCAATGCAAGAAGAATCAGTGAACATTGGATTTCGTTTCTCCTAAAAACCACATTCTCTCATCTTTTGTCCTGCTCCATCTCAAACATGCTGGATCACTCCACTCTTTATCTGTCATTATGATAGATGAAGGCAAAAATGTGACTTCCCTCGTGTTCACACAAGAACATAAACTTCAGTTCCTCTGTGTTTCATTAATCTAAGCCATGGGACTGAACCCACCTTTTATAAAGCTCCACTCCCTTCACTGCACTGCTCAGCACTGAGGAATGGAAAAAGCCTGACTCTTCCAAAAAGAGGTGGTCCACTTCCTTGCCTCTGGTCACAATGGAGACAGATGACTGGGCATACATACATTACTCACATGCATGAGAGGGCTTCCATGCCTCTGGAAAGACTACTCAGTATTCATGTCATGCTGGCCTTCCTCACATCACCACGTGCATGCAATGGATGGAGATCAGAAAGTCGCCTTTAAATTCCCTCTCTAATGCTACTCTGCTCTTAGCTAGAACGAACTTGAAAAGGTTGAGCTGATTAATGGCCCTTATGGTTTGGTGATAGTTGGGCCTGATCCCTCTGCTATGGGAAATGCATGCGTTTCTATATGCTTGAGACTTGTCGAGTTCGATTCTGAAAGAGAAAAAAAATCTAAAAGATCTAAACACCAAACCAAAACGAGTGTTTTTTTTTTTCAAAGGGAAACCATATATTGACCATGTCCAAGGCCAATGCATGCACAATGGAGAAGGATTAATTTTTGATCTGAGGTTCCCTTTGAAGAGCAGGAACCCACATATATTATTGAGAGTATTCTGGTGCAGGGTGATGAACAGTCTGCGATCACAGACAGACATCCATGCTTGGAATATTTTTCTCATTGATATCCAGACCTTCTCTCAGATGTCAGTGTTCTGAAATGACATGAACCACATTGGCTTGGTTCTGGTAACTTTCGTTACCTGCTACGTCCTTGAGCTTTGATCACAGATATAATGTTTTAAATCAGCAGAATGTTTCAGAGGGTTTTCACCTTTGCAAGTTTCCACGTGAGATAATGGCACAAAGTAATGATGGTAGTTCTTTGAATTTCAATGTCTTTTCACAGGTTTTAAAGGTTGAAAGATAATTCAAGAGCAACTTCTGAACCGCTGACCTCCTGAAACGACAGCTACATTAGCACCAGCAATTGCCTTAACAAAGAGGTGCCACTCTGGCATTTCTTCTCAAACCTTTTTCGCTTCGCCCCAAGGACATCTCATCTGGTGTGAAAATACACGGCACAAAATTAATCAATTGTCTTTTAAATGCATATTAAAATAGTTAAATGGGTAGATCAATCCAAAATGAATATCCTGTCATGATTTACTCACCCTCATTTCACTCTAAATCTGCATGATCTTGGCAGAATGTTCATGCTGCTCTTTTCTAATATAGTCAAACTGAATGACAAACAGAAGCTGCCAAGTCCCAAAAGTGACCATAAATGCACTCTATAATGCTCATACATTATACTTTAAAGTATAATTTTTTTTAAACTAGCTATTTACTGATAATCTCTAAAATAGATCAAATGTCATTCAAACATCAAACTTCACTCACACATCAATGATGCCAAATATCAAGGAACAGAGACTTTCAGTTTCAGACTTTGGAACCTTTGACTTTGACAACTCTTTATTTCTAAAATATATGTTCTAATGTAATTCTGTTAGTCAACATCAAATCAAGAATCTTTGGGTTGAGAGCAAACTTCATTCAACTGAAGTCCAAATAAAAATGCATTGAAGTATATTTGATTGTGCTGAAGTTTAACTATTGCAAGTACTATTCAGGAAAACTTTAATCATCTTGCATTTAAAGACTGATATTATTCAAAGATCATATAATCCTCATTAATAGTGACATTAAAACACAGGCTTAATATTAAGAAATGTGCATTGCGCACATGCAATACTCCAAAGGATGTCACTAAATATGTTAACAGATTTGAACTAAGTATGAAATAGATGTATTTCAAATACATTATTTTTATTTATTTATTTATTTATTTATTTATTTTTACTAGAGTGATATTCACATTCAAAATAGTTCTATTTTATTTGATACTGAAACTTATTATTAACAAAAAAAAACGAATGTATGGCAAGAAAAAAATTTGAATGGCGACAATTTTCTGCACAAAAGTAAGCACTGACTAATTCCAGGAACACAGGCTACATACACACTTTCAAACTTGACAAGTAAAGGAGATTCACGCTAGGTTTGCTGTCACTGATGCAAAATTGGACAAGTAAGATATGAGACCTGTGGTGTTATAGGAGGATTTTCAGTGAATAACGGTCTAATCTTCACTCAAAGCTTTCATATGGCTTCAGAAGATGTTCAATATCTCTGTAAGGAGGGGGGAAAAAAACTGCAACAAAAGGATAATGGATAATGTTCTGTAGAAAATTACTAGCACCATTTAACTCAACACTGAAAAACACAACAAAATGCAATTCAAAATACACATAAAAATACGATAAAGATAATTACATAAACACTGTATACTTGGTGTTATTTTATAGACCTTTCTTATAGTGTAGCGCTCAAGTAATATAGACTTTTTTTGGAGCTTAACAGCCCCTGGCCATTTTTTCTCTTTAAACGTAAAAAAGCAGTATATAAACATCTATAGCAAAACATCTCCTCTGTGGTTTACTGAAGAAAGAAAATGATTTGGCTTTGGAATTACATGAGGGTGAATAAATGATGACAGAATTTTCATTTACGGGTGATCCCTTTAATATAAAGTGTTCATGGGGATATGGAAAAAGAGAGAAGCAGAGACAAAGAGAAACAGAAGACTCTTCTGCATTACATTAGATTTTTTTCTTCAACCATTTTGAAAAGGATAAGAAATTCACGGTGCATACAAAGAAGCAGTGATGCTGCAAACATGCAAAGTGAATGGCCACTCTCCTTCCTTCTTTCTTCGTCCTTTTCTATCAATCTCTTGGATCCTTCCTCATTCTCAATTCCCCTCTTCTTCCACTGTTGTTTCACTTGCTCTTTCTTTTTTTTTTTTTACAGTCAAACATTGGAGCACACATTTCACATTAAGGTAGGCATATGACACAGCAGCATTTGCTATTCCCTTGATCACTCTGTCGATTCCCTCTCAGCACCACTTACTTATATGTTATCAGGGGAGATGCAGGTTTTAATCATAATTTAAGACCCAGCTGACTGGACCATGGACCTTTTAAAAAAAAAAGTTGTAAGAAGTGACGACATGCTAAACATTTTCACCTCCATGTGTTCTGGAAAATCACACATTGGCTTATTAAAGGCTACAGCTTTTTATATTAATAACAACTAAGATGATCTAAGACTGATGAAGCTCTTCTAACAGAAAAGGATAAGTAATGAGATATTTGATGCAAATCTTGAGTAAACACAGACAAGTGAGTGATGCAAACGGAGAAAAGGCCCAGTGCCAGTGGACAAATATCAGGATTTTGGAACGTCGCTCAGTCAAATACAAGACCTGGTACTAACTGTTCTAAACTTTGGGGCTTCAAAATGAAGTTGATGTATATGTAAACGCCTTTTATGTGAAATATCTTTTCCAGGTCAGTATTAAATAAAATAATAACACACATTTTGCATTATATTTTGTATGATTGTATGATGATATTATTTTGGTAACATACTGTAACATTTTGCATATTCTGAAAAGTGTACAGTATGTAAAAGTTTGACCACAACTGTAAATGGTACAAAATATAAACCAGTTGGACATCCCAGTGAAGCCTTTTGATTCATTGCTAATCAACAACAGAATATATATATATATATATATATATATATATATATATATCATTCAAACATAATGACAGCTTTGGACACTGGCCTGTATGAGAGAGCGGCACAAAAATTTTATTCAAAAATAACTACTTTCAGAGTGATCAAGCTACCAAAGTAAATACATAAATAAATATATATGGATGAGACCAAAATTGACATTGTTATTCAAAATTTTAATAATGTGACAGACATCTGACACTACCCACAACATAAAAATACTCACTGAGACTTCAATACAGGGAAATAATGCACCAAAACCTGTCTGTAAAAGAACTTAATGATTTAGTTCACCAAAAGACCTTCGGTTATCATTTACTCATCTTCATGTTGTTTCAAACCTGTATCATACCCTGGCAAGTGGAGCTTTCAATCCTAAAAAAGGAACTGGGTTCCATTAAAGAATATCATACAGGATTGGAATGACATGAGAATGACTAAATAATGACATAATTTGCATTTTTGGGTGAACTTCCTATTAAGCTTGGGAGTCTCATCTTTCAGCAAAACAAATTTTTGGAGCGAACCAGACCCAAAAATGGTCCTACAATGGCCCATATAAAATGGTTTCTATCCAACTGAGAAGCTGGGTTATTAAAGAAGCTACTAAAAGCTGTGCTACTTTGTGGGGCAGTCATGGCCTAAAGGATAGAGAGTCGAACTTGTAACCTGAAGGTCATGGGTTCGAGTCACAGGTCCGGCAGGGATTGTAGGTGGGGGAGTGAATAACCAGTGTTCTCTCCACCCTCAATACCATGACTGAGGTGAGACCCTTGAGCAAGGCACTGTACCCCCAACTGCTCGCCAGATTTGAGTTGTCTCATGGGATCTCTACTAGTCAATTGCACCGTAAGTCAGTGGCAGTGGAGCATTGGATCTGTATTTCAGCGTTCCGTCTCTGGTGACCCTGCCAGTGGACTGTGACGCTGGAACATGTTCAATGATGCTGCGGAAAAGCTTATCCATGGAATTTTTTTTTTTTTTTTTTTTTTTTTAATGTGTGTGTGTGTGTGTGTGTGTGTGTGTGTCACCTCACATAAAAAAGTAATCTGTGGGCTAAACCATGAAACAGACGCTGCATTGCTTTCTTCTTTATTTAGAGAGAGAAAGTTCTTGAAACCAAAGCACAGCACTGCTGACCACAGACGTTCTATCTGTAGCTGACTTGTCAGCACAAGCATTGCGTAATTAATATGGTTAAAGTAACCATATTACCATTATTTACTTTAAATAACGGCTATTTTAAAGACGTAGTCTAAAGACCCTCATTGTGTTCCATTCAGATGCACTGAAGAAAATATCCTGTGAGCCTCTCCAGACGGCTGAGCACTGTTGCTGCATCACGCTGTACCATATGCAGCGCTATAGAAAACTGCTGTCTACTGAATTAGACTGCACTATGTTCCTGAAAATTATGCTATAATCACAAAGCTAAAAATGAACTTCTTTTTGACACATTTGTTTATAGCTATAGCCTGTTACTGAATTTTGAATTAGGTTAAAAGCAGGATAATGGCTGATCATTGCTTTTATGATCGATCATTGGTGTCACTTACTTGAGTTCTCAGGTAACTTGTGCTATGTAAATATACCCTCACATGAAAATGATCTATTACTTCTTTAGCTTTTGATGGCTCTTGAAACTCTAAAACTGAAGAGACGAAATTCCAGCACCATCAACAGCCTTTAATCATTAAATGCATAGTTCACCAATAAATTAAAATATGCCATAATTTACTCACTTCCATGGTGTTCCAAAGCTACATGACTTTCTCTTCACTGCAGAACAAAACAGAATATATTCTGAAGAATGTCTGAAATGTTTTTGTCAATACAATCAAAGGTAATTGAGTCCAAAATTACTTTGGATGTCAATGACTCCCATTGTATGGACCAAAATGCATTATTTCTTTTTCTTCCACCCAAGAGAGTCATTCAAACAGGTCTGGAACATCACAAGGGTGAGTAAATCATGACAGAATTTTCATCTTTTGTGTTATCATTTTCTCAATCTCCTATTGTATGTATTATGTACATACATATTACATTGAATTATATTGCGAACTTCAAATTCTTAAGCTTTGCTTTTGTTTCCTCTTTGCTTTGTGTCTATTTTTCACTGTGTACTTTTTACACGTTGTGTAGTGTGAGAGCAGCATGGCTTGTTGGACATAGCAACAGTAACAAAGGAGGGTGGGTCAGTTGGAACTCTCAACTCTTTAAAGGTGTCATATAATGCCATTTTTGTACAAGTTA
>SCHK01440750.1:0-11402 GCA_004124795.1 Poropuntius huangchuchieni
TGAGCCTATTTTCAAAAAAAGTGGAGTGTTCCTTTAAATTGGTATAATATTTCATAATTTTACAGTTTTACTGCATTTTTGATCATATAAATGCAGCCTTTGTGAGCGTAATGGTTAAAAATGGAAACCCTAAACATTTATGTCTTAGATTGTGTGAGTGGGTTTAGTTAGCTACATATTTTTAGTACATAAATATAGTATAGTACTATATAAGTTAGCTAAATTTGACCAAATCTCCCTTTGGGGACACCCTCAATTTAAAATAAAAACAAGAGTAAATAAATCTTAAGAAATTTAAAAAAAAAATTTGCAGAACTGTAAAAGTGCCAAAAAAGGTACAATTAATGTGAGTCTATAGTAATTAACATTAGCTTTATATTAAAACAATAGAAGTCTAAAATACGCATGTCCTCTTTAAGGTGTCTGTTTAAACATATGTGTGAGTGTGTGTGAGAGAGAGGTTTCTGGGTTATTCTCTCTGAGACTTTCTCCTGTGGGAGGTTAAAAACACAGATCCCCTTTAATGGAGCTAACAAATGAGATCACGCGCACACAGACACACGCAGAGCAAGGGCAAGCTGCATCAAGGCTACATGTCTCTGCATGTAAAGTGTGTGTGTGTGTGTGTGTGTGTGTTTCAGATGGTCTCATGGACTGTGTCGACCCAGACTGTTGTAGTCAGCAGGTGTGTGTGAGCGCCCCGCTGTGCCAAGGCTCTCCTGACCCACGTGACATCATCCAGCAAAGCCACGCCCCTTTTGAGACTCGCCCTTCACGGCAGTTTTTCGACCGTGTGCGGTTCCTCATTGGACGGGACAGCACACACATACTGCCAGGAGACCTGCCATTTGACAGCAGGTGATAAACACACACATGTAAATATTAGCGCAAACACGCTGAGCCAACACACATGCACACATAATCTTATTACAGGGAAAATAGCACTTGATCATGATCTTTCCCAGATACTCAAGGATTTGTTGGCATGATTGTGATCGTCTTTATATGCACCTCATTTTCCTGTTAAAACCGTGACATTTGTTTTATTATTTCTTTGTAGAATTGTTGTGCGATCGTACTGAAATTTTGGGTAGAAGTAAAGGCAGACTGTGCGACATCAACTGTATTTTTTGTCTGACAGCAATAGACATCTCACTTCAGACTTTGGTCACGATTGACAGCATCGACTGGCCGTTTAAGCCACCAGCCCGCATCCGTTCTGACATCCTTATTCACATGCAAAATTGAAATGATACTGCACAAACCCAAGCATGCCCTTGCATGCCAATGTTGCCAATGTTTTGGCTGGAAAAGGGGGGAAAAACAAGGTCAGAGTGCCTGGAGTAATTTGGGAGAAAGAGGTCATGGACTGCTCATTCAAAGTAATTTTGGTAGTACAATCATAATGCTAATTTTTGCAGGTAATTCTGATTTCTGATATATTTATTTTGCATATCAAATTTGTATCCTCCTCCTCACAGAAACACAGACGTCGTCAATTCCATCAATTCTTTAGAGTTTCTTTTAAAGTTAAAAATCTGACATTGAATTTCGCATAGTACAGGCATTATTGTTCAAATTGTTTCAGGAATTTTGACTATTTTGACTATTGTTTAGTTTTTATTTATATATGTATTGTGGCGCAGTGATTAAACATGGCATTTCATGACAAATCAGGTGTCCTATTTTACTATATTTTACCTGTTTATACTATAGTTTTGTCCAGAATTTCAAATAATAAGGCAAATACATCTGTTTAAAACAAATAAACAGTCTAAAATGAGATGAGATGCAATAATGAACCTTTAATAATCCAAAAGGGAAGAGTCAATATGGTGATACTGAGTCCAAAAATATGTCTATACACAAATGAATGCATCAAGCATTTCGTTAGCTCGTGTGAACGGTTCCTCAGCCTCTCATATGCTGATACAATAACAACTAGCTGCTATGAGCAGTGTGACTCACCCCAAAAATAATCTCCCAAAATGATTTTTGCCGTCATCGTCTAGTTTGAGGAAGTTTAAAATCGATTGAAGCATGTATTGTATTTTTCTCTGATTACTGAAAAGAGAGTGCTCCTCTCTCAGTTTCGATCTCTCCTGACGGATCCGCTGGTTTCTCTTGCAGTGACTCTCTCGCTCTCTCTCTTTTTTCTTTGTGCAGTCGAGTGTGTGTAATTCGAGGTCAGGTTTTGGCCTCTGATGGAACTCCTCTCGTTGGTGTGAACGTCACGTTTCAGAATAACCCTGAATATGGATACACGCTCAGCAGACAAGACGGCAGGTAACACACTCTTAAATACTTTGTAAAGAAAGAAATGTTATTTACAACATGAACATGCACTTACACACAGACAAACACACACACTGTAGACATTGTATTAACCTCTCCTATATATTTTATTCATATATATATATATGAAATGTATTGTATGTTCTACTTGTTGTATAGGCCCTCTATTCCGTATACTCTATTCTTTCTGTACATTCAGTGGGAGGCAAAAGTTTCAAACTGAAACAAATGATTATTTGACATGATCTTCTTAGTGTTTGTCTGTTTTTGCTTTACTAACAGCTGCATGAACTCTACAATGTTGTGCAAAACCTAATGATTTTTTTCTAAAATAACATTCTGTTATTTAAACAGTGATCTTAATATTTCTTTTTAACTTTATGGCTTAATGTTTCTTTTTTTCTATATTTAAAAATTGAAAACGTTAAGATATCTAAGATAATTAAAGTAGACAAACACCCATAAATCTACTGTTCAACCACACACACGTAAACACACTATTCAACCATTCAAACATTTGTTCCAGTAAGAATGTTTTGAGAAATTAATACATAATGCTTAATAAGGATATATTAGATTGATCAGAAGTGACAGTAAAGACATTTACTGTTACAAAAGATCTCCATTTCAAATAAATGCTGTTTTATTTCCATTTTCAAGACTTTTGGTTTCCAAAAAAAATATTAAGCATCACAACTCTTTTTAACACTGACAATAAGAAATGTTACTTGAGCACCAAATCAGCATATTGGAAAGATTTTTGAAGGATTATCTGACACATAAGACAGTTTTTTTTTTATTATTACTTCTTTTAACATAATTAACATATTTAAACAACCACAATCTTTTAAATATGAATTATATGTATTTATATGGGCTGCCCCCTAATAGTCGACTTACTGTTAGTCAACGAGAAGACGCTTAATCGACCAAAATTTTCTTAGTCGCTCAGTGGAAAAAAAAAGTCCGAAAAAAAGGTTGGTCTATGTGGAAATACAGTACATCGAGCAGGACATCCAGACGCTCGCCTATCATTCATCGACCTCAAACATGGCTTATCACCTCAAAAATGTTAGAAGCAGCAACTTTACATGGCCACTTAATCTAATGCTAACCTAGAAAAATGTGTGCTATTGAAGTGTCTGTGCGGAGTGTGGAAGCTGAATAGTAGCAAGCTTTACTGCATGACAGATGGAGGCTACAGTGCGGTTACTTGCTCTTAAAATACTCCATTATTTTTGGTCATATAGATAAGAGTAATTCATCTTTCAAATCTGTAAAGACTCTTTATTTGTGTGCATTCACAATAAGAACAAAACATTGAGCTTTTGTAAAATAATGAATGTAAACAGGCTGTGCTTTCTGCCGCCGCGTTCTCTTGTGATTACGAAACTGTGAAACTCTGTGTATACTTGCCTTAAGCTGGCCGCACACCAGACGAGAAGCGCAGCACAGCGTCGCACCACTTCTTTAAAATTCGAACACACTGTTTTCTTTAAGCGTACGCACGCCGGCACCATTTGGCATCTGTCCGTGGTGCCTAGCAACGATTCAGAACAATGTAAATATGTGGCGTGACAGTGGTGTGCAACCAGCTTTACAGACATGAAAAATATATGAAGTGAAATGTCTACTTTCAAATGAACCAATTCAAATGGAAAACAAATATTCTTAGATTATGTAATCCATATGAAACATACATACAGACAATTCCACTACTGCGGAGACGAGTCACACGAGTGTCATGGCTTCATCTCTTAAATCGAAAACACTAGTCTGTCAATAAATTATTAAAATATTAATGCGGCCTTCTTACTGTTTTTCCCTGACACATTCATAATCATTACTTCTGGCGGTGTGCTGTGGCAAGCTTTATGCTTCTGTCTGAGCGCTTATTCGGTTATGTAGGCAATTAAAGGCTCGTTATTATGATTTAAATAGCTTATTAATAAACATGCAATTAATCGACTAATGCTTAAAATGAACGACTGCTAGTCGACCAGAAAAAGCTTTAGTTGAGGGCAGCCCTAGCATTTATAGCACACTGTGTTGTATATTTGGTGTATGGAAAAATTGTGAATTGTGTTTTTAAGTGTGTTCGTATTTTTGTTTTTCCTACTAGCTTTGATCTTCTGGCAGTGGGCGGAATCTCTGTGACTCTCTTGTTCCAGCGCGCCCCATTTTTGTCCCAGATTCGGTCTGTTTGGCTTCCATGGAACCAGTTCATGGTCCTGGACCGTGTTTTTATGGAAAGAGCTGAGTCCAAACCACCTGTCTGTGACCTGAAAAACCTGATCAGTCCACACGCCATTGTTCTGTCCGCTCCTCTCCCGCGATTCGCCGCCGACTGTGAGGACAGAGGAACTGTAGTACCTGAACTACAGGTGCAAGACACATTCACTCTTAGAAAACACTGGATGCAGTATCTTAGCCACGTGCTATGAGATTGTACCAGAATCAATGTTACTCAAGTCTCTTGTATACTTCAACTCTTTTTATGTGACACATGAAACTGCTCGCTTGCAGTGTTAGACGTGTAATACCTGATACACACTGCGAGCTGCTGCTAGAGAAAGAAGAATGTTCCTATTATAATCAACAAGGCATAAACACAGCATAAAAATACGATTTCTGCAGTGTAGACATTTTTTTAAATTATAAAGTGAGCGTTTGCAAGAGTCCAAACCTCAGTTGCGTGAAACCGAGTAAACTTGACACCTTTGTTGATTATAATGTAATGAGAACGTTCTAATATTGATGCGCTGCTCACTTTGAGTGTATAATTTACTCAACGTTTGAAGAAAACGGTCTCTCTGAAGTTGACTGATGAATAAAACTGCAAGTAATTCAGGTCTCAGCTAAATTTAGATGTCTAGCCCACAGAAACAATGTAACATTGAGTTGCCCACAGAAAACAAGTATTTTTACTTCTAGTATTAATAATCGTGATTGCAATATCAAGGGAAATCAAGGGTTTTTTGTCATATTCACACAGTCCTTCTGCTTATCTAGAGCGTTTTAAGTCAGTCCCTCATGAGAATTCATTTCAGTTAAGATGCTGTCTTGGAGGGCAGTAGTCTATGTAGGCAGGAGACAGCGAGACAGCTCACTCAGTTTTGGAACGAAGCTAGTGTGTGTGTCTGTAGGCTGTAAGAACTGCAACCTGTGTTTATGGGACATTTATTTGGCAGCATTACGGTCATTGGCTCGGGTTTTGTTCCGTATGGAAAGTGCATCCAGTAAATAGAAATACAATTAATTTCTCTCACTCTAACCGTGCCTCTGCCTAATTCATCCTTGTTCTGTGTGTCCACATGTCTGCTTTTGTCTCTTTCTCTCTGTAGGCGGTCCAAGAGGAGGTGGTTATCCCTGCAACTATTCTGAAGTTAAGCTACCTCTCTTCCAGAGCTCCAGGCTATCGCTCTCTCCTGAGGGTGGTTCTGACCCATTCCTCCCTCCCGCTAGGCTTGGCCAAAGTCCATCTGTCTGTGGCCGTCCAGGGTCGGCAGCTTCTGAAATCATTTCCTGCAGCTCCAAACCTCATATATGTTTTCTCCTGGAATAAAACTGACATCTACGGCCAGCAGGTCACAGGGCTGGTGCAGGCACATGGTGAGGGTGTGTGTGTGTGTGTGTGTGTGTGTGCGCAAAAGCAAACTTTCGTTTTTTTTAAGATAAGCATTCATTCAGTTCTTATGCTATGATACAAAAGGCCAGTTTTTAACTGAATACTTTAATAGAGCAAGGACACATGAATTCGATCTGTTTCAAAAGATTTGTGTTTCAAATAAACGCTGTTCTTTTGAACTTTATATTCATCAAAGAATCCTGAAAAAAGCATCACATTTTGCAAAAAAATTCAATCAAATATTGAACTGTTTTCAACATGAAAATAATAAGAAATCTTTCCTAAACACGAAGGATCATGTGACACTGAAAAAATGAGTAATAATCCTGAAAATTCATCACAAGAATAAATTACATTTTAAAATATATTAAAATAGAAATGTTTAACTTGTAATAGTATTTCACAATCATACTTTTTTTGTCTTTTTGATCAAGTAAATGCATCCTTGGTGTGCATAAGACACAAAAACATTTAAACTCCTACAACCATTACACATGATATAAAATGTCAAGAAAGAGTTGTGTGAAGCAACTGGTTTGAAGGTACTTTTATTAAGATGCGAGAGGCGCAGCTGTTTAGTCTCTTTCATAATTGAACTGTTTGAATGACTGTATTTAGGACTCCAAACAGGAGTGACAACTGTATTCCACCTCACAATACCCCCCTTTTCTGTCATTTTTCATAAGCTAAGATTGACAGCTAGCTAATATTAATGATTGACAGCAAGAAAATAACCTACAAAGCTCACACTTATGTCCTGGGTATATCAATGATGTGACTGACAACTGTTTGTCAAGTGTGGTTCCATTCAAACTGCACTAGTCGATCGAACTCGCTCTTAAAATTTAGTTGTGGCCCCTGGAAAATGTAACTTGAATGCGGTTGTCACTGTCTTTTGTAACAGAATTTTGAATGAGCAACCATATTTAGTGCTCCAAACAGGACTGACAACTGTATCCTTCTGTTGTATGATCGCAGCTCCTCTTTCTTGCTATCTCCCTCTCCATTATTTCGAGATCCATCACAATGACAGCAATCAGACGGTGCCGAGAGTCTGAATCCATCATCTTTTTCTCATTGAAAAGCATTCTGTTTTACGGCACACTTGCGCACCTACTAAATAATGGCTAAAAATTAGTAATTACTGGCTATTATGGAGAAAATTATCTCCTGTTTTCAAGTAATAATTAGAAAGAATTAAGCAAAAACAGTTCATAGTCATAATAAACAAATGTGTGAAATGTGTGAAAACAGCTGTTGTTGTTTTTTTTGTTTTGGTTTTTTTTTCACAAATAAAAAATTATTTATCCACAAATTACAGGATTCTAATATATCTCTAATATATCTATAATGTGTCTATTGTGTATAGTTATATCATTAAAAGGTAGAAATTCTCATGTCTCAGGATCTCTGCCCTGCAGAGGTTAACAATTATTATTTATCCTCCTAACTCTGTTTATGTTAGCTACAGCTCAAGCGTTTGCTATTTTGAAATACCTGTCTAATTAAGTTCACCGTAACACCATGGCAACACAACTGTAACTGAAGCAAATATAATTTATCCACATACACTGTAGCAACCTGCTGCTCACTTTTACTGGATTCAGCTCTTTAAACATTTTCCCATGATGTGACACATTTATGTAGAGTAAAGTATTTGTTGATGTTATTCTGTTACTTAAAAACATTTTTAAATGATAAGTAGTATCAAGATTTTATATATTAGTTCACATCAGTCTAATTAATCTTGTAAAATGACAGGAATTATTGGTTATACTGGGTAATTTATGCATTAAAATTATGCAGGTTCACTTTAAAATGAAGAATTACCAGTGAAATTGTGTGTGAGTAGGTAAATTTGTTTATTCTGATGATGGTGATGGTTTGTCTCTTTTGGATTTTGATGATGATGGTGATATTTAATGGGCTAAGTCTGGCACTTACACTAGTGTGTGTGTGTGTGTGTGTGTATTAATGACAGTCTCTGTTGGATATGAGTATGAATCCTGTCTGGACGTTGTGCTCTGGGAGAAGAGAGTTGCTCAGCTGCAGGGCTTTGAGCTGATGCCATCAAACCTGGGCGGATGGACGCTGAACCACCACCATGTCCTCAATATGGAGAGTGGTGAGGGATTATCACACACACACACACACACACACACACTCATGCACATGCGTGTTTTCTTCAACTATGGGCACTTTTGGCACTGTGTACTTTTAGAAATTAAAACACTTTTCAAAATCATTAGTTTATTTACTTTGCCTTCTAAAATTTCTGTTTTACAGAATTCTGTCATATTTGTCTTTTTTAATGGTTATTAATTAATTTTTCACCCAATTCTCAAATCAAAATTCATTTTGTGGTGGGAAATAAGAAAATTACATTTTAAACATAAAATGGCAGGCTGTATTTCCTTGTATCCTAAATACACACAGTTTCTTAATATTTTTTAAGTTTTGGCATAACAAAATTACAGCTTAATAAGAGATGATGCATAAAATATCACCTTAATTTTTGCATTTCATCTCAAGCATGCTTTTCACCAACACAGCTTTTGATAAAATGTTATCATTGCAAGATTACTGGCCGCAGGGTAAATGACAACACTGTTGAATAGTAATCATTTGTATAACAAGCCATTTTCACACACATTATCATAGATTTATATAGTCTTTGAAGAATTGTTTTTGTAGTCTTTGAAGAATCTTAAGATTGAGAGTCTAAAAGCTAAAAGAATCTATTTATAAAACCAAAATAGTAAAATGTTTCCAACACAGTTTTAAAATGAAAAGTTGATCCCTTGGACCTTCGTGTGCTCTAGGAGAAATGAGCTTAAACTGTAACCTTCAGACAGCAGCATAGCGGTGTTTACCAAAAAAAGATAGCCAATGTAGAACACGTTTAAATCTAACATCCTCCCAGTCGATAAATCTTGTTGGCTCCTGAGAGCTCCCTAGATGGCAGTTTGTATCATTCCTTTCTTTAGTTTGTTTCTACAGGGTCTTATAACACCATCACATTTCATCACTGATATATAAAGGCTTCAATCTAATATTCTGTTTCTTTTCTCTTCTGTAGGTATCCTTCATAAAGGTAATGGAGAGAATGTCTTTATTTCTCAGCAGCCTCTGGTCATCTCCACAGTGATGGGGACAGGGGTGGTCCGCGCAATCCCGTGTCCAAACTGCAACGGCCCGGCCGTGGATCAGAAACTGTTTGCTCCCATCGCTCTGGCCTGCGGTTCGGATGGAAGTGTGTATGTAGGTGATTTTAACTACATCCGCAGGATTCTGCCCAACGGATTCGCCATCAGCATCCTGGAGCTCAGGTCTGCCATCTTCCATCAGCAAATTACCAGTCATTTCTGAACAGCGTTGTTTTGTTTTTTTTATTGTATAAGTAACTGTTGTATATAATTTCTATTATTTTAAATGTATTATTTTAATTTCTATTATTTTGATAACTTTAATTTTATGTTTTTTATTTCTGTTGTTTAATTTATAAGAAGTTTAATTATTGTTTCATTTAAGCAATGTTTATTTCTTGTTTAAGGTAAAAAGATTGAGTTATATATCCTCTTGAAATACTTAAATCAAATCAAATTGTGACATGGTGACATCTAAATTAAACAGTTTTATTAAAAATAAAAATAATTTAATTATTAGATCATGTATAAATTACACTCGAGGTTCGTGTTCGCTGTTTAAAGCTTTTAAAACTTTTCATAATTGTGAAAATCATCTGAGGAATATCTGTTGTTTTTAATTGTTGTTTTAATTGTTTTCCATGTTGCATATCCAGAAATCGTGATATTAGACACAGGTATGTTTCTTTTTCAGAACCGATATCACCATATAGTCTTTCAGTCGTTTATACACTGCACCTGTGCTTGAATTCATTATTTTTGTTTTGAATCTCCATTCATCCATGCATCAACCTTGGAGGAGCTATAGAGGTTAAGTGACTCGAGTCTTAAATGCAAAACAACTCATTTAGAGGCAGCAGCCCCTATAGTAAGTCAGCAGAATCAAATTCTCAAAACTGGATCTTTTCTCTTGAGAAAGCTCTAAATAAAATTAGTAGATTTGATAATATACACTACACTAATGCTCTAAACATAAATATTCCTATGCACAATAACATTAGTGATAAAAATGCTAGTAACCCCAAAACTTTAGTCAGTACACCCCATTAATCCTAAGCTTTAATGACTACATCCTTTTCCTTTCAATCCTTTATCTGCAATTTTATTCCTTTGATTGTCCCATCCTTTATTGCATAGCTTGTTTATTTTCTTTTCATTTTTACATTTTTAGCCATTTAATTCATTTATAGTTTTATTTGCTATTTAGCTTATCACATTTTATTTTTTTCCAGTAGAGACCATCATACTAATTCATAGTTTCTCAATGTGTGTATGTTTGTAATTGTTATATTTTTGTATTTGTGTGTGCACGAACCCATATATGTGTGTGTGTGTTTGTGCATTTGCGAACATTTTTTTGTGTCGGCGTGTGTTATGAAGCCACACAGTGGCAACTGTTGCCTGTAATCTTCAGTGTGTGGTCAGGAATCCATCTGAGGCATTTTTCTGGTCGATGGATTGAACGCTAACAGCTTTTCTCAGCAAACCGCTGGCAGCGTCACACCGCAGTCTCCCGTTTATCGTCTGGATCTTCCTCGTTTCATGTGAATTTAGAAACGGCGCCCCCCACAGAGAGGGAGTTAGAGTGCGGGATAGACCTCTGCCCCACAGACTAACACTGACAAGCGCACTGTAATCCTTTATCTTTGCGTGCGCATGTGTGTTTGCACACAGTATTACATCCCACAGCAAGGGGGAAATCCTACCTTCAGCCTTCTTTTGGAGATAACGCTTCTGATCAAACCAAAGTCTGATTCGACCTCGCAAAGACTCAAAAGAACCTTATAGTATTAACATTTTCAATTTCATCAATCTGTCAGTAAACACAGACGGCTTGATGGGGCGGCTTTTGCCCTTCATTCCTGTATATCGAAAACAGCTTTGAGAGAAAAGTGAATCTCTTTTACCATTTCAATATTGTTGTGAATTTGGTTAATGGCTTAGTGAAGTAACTCTTAAGATTTGTGCAACAGGGAATTGAACCCATTGAACTCAACTCTTCTCATTTATTATAACGAAAACAGCTTTGAAAGAAATATTCATGTTTTTGATGTAAATTTGGTTAATGGCTTTGTGAAGTAACTACTGTATTTACATTGGTGAGACCCTTACCGAAAGCACGCTTTGTCAGTCTATGCATTTTTAGCAACTGAACCCATGACCTTGGTGTTGTTAGCAGTTAAGCTATACAGAAACTGTTCCCCCTTATTATAACAAAAAACAGCTTTAAGAGACATAGTAATGTTTTTTTTTATCATTTCAGTATTGATCTGAATTTGTCTAATGGCTTTGTGAACTACAGTCGTGCTCATAAATATACATACCCCTTGCAG
>SCHK01440765.1:0-25704 GCA_004124795.1 Poropuntius huangchuchieni
TATAGAAAAATCTATATAATATATAGAATTTTTTAATGTTTTATAATTTAAATCGATATACAAATAGGATATAAATAAATAATAAATACTATCATAATATATTTAAATGAAATACATTTATTAAATTAATTAAATTTAATTTATGAATCAAAAATGATTTTTAAGAATATTTTTCAAAATATGCCAAATAAAAAAAATTAAATAGCTGTTCACACCTATGCTTACATGTCAGATGAATATATTATATATTAACATTAACATATGTATAGTGTACAAAATTAAAACCTGGACATAATATTTGTTAAACAAACAAACAAATGACACAGTCAGAGCATTGCTTCTTATTTATGAATTTATTCTCAAATGTAAACTTCACTATTTCATGCATACAAGTTAAGACAACATACATTATTTGACAAATTCTTGTTAATTCTCATATTTGCATAGGACATAGTCACAATATTGTCTAACATGTAAAAAATAAAAGGTCATAAAAAGGTACAGCAGAGCAACCATAGACCAGCAACAATAATATAATCTGAATAATTCAAGGAACTGTACAACTGTAATACTTCACTGTAGTGATTTGGTTGATTGCAAATAAAAATCGAAACAAAACAAAATAACAAAAATAAAAATAAAAACAGTTTCATTATGCGGCAGTTGTTTTGAATGAGGTTATGGAGAACAGAACTGGCCATTGCTAGAGAAGAGCTATTGTACAAAGTACAGAGGTGCTGGGAAATAGAAACCCAGCGTCATGTAGTCACTGGAGCAGGCATCACACGGTGTCGTTAAAATAGATTGTTAAAATACAGACGGATACGTACAATAGGAAGGCAAGTCGAGTTCACGCGGCGAACGTCTACAGGACAGCATGAGGCCGCTAGTGCCTCACTACGATTTAATACACAACACTTATCGAAATCTCTACGATAGGAGAGCGTTTGCGCACGATGTGCTTGACTGGTATGTATGAAGAGGGAAGATTCGAAATCACTTGGTTCCCAAATCAGGAACATCGACCACCCGAACTGACTTCACAGGCGTCGGAGAGAAAAGTCGCATGGAAACTGCAATGGACGAGGATGCGTTCAGTCTTTCAAATGGCTCTTTCACAGTGTCTGATCATCAGAGCAAGATTATGGGGTTTGATCTTATGGGAAATGTCGGCGTATTCATCTGAAATGAATTTCGGCGAACGTTAGGGGGTCGTCTGCGTGATTCTCCTCAAATGAGGGGGACTAGGTCACGACACCTGGGGATCAGAGACAAATGGGCGCCCTGTGTTTTTTTTTTTTTTTTTTTTTTTACAGTTGTGAGGTTGTTCAAACCCAACCACACGGTTTGGCAGACGACCAGACTAACAGAAATGACCACAGCCCTCAAAAGCAGTTAGCGTCTCCTGAGTTGAGCAAGAGACAAAACATAAACAACAGTCGAAACTAAGCCACTTCCACCATTTCAAATAAGAGGCTACCGTTACGTAGACCTCAACTAAATGATGTTTGTTAGCACATGACATCGTAAATATCCATTTTCTGAAGTTGCGCTCAATGTCTAGCGACTCAAGAAGCATTTGCTTTGTTTACCTGGATAGACAATCACTGCATGGCATTTACATATCCATAGGTTCTTTGGAGAAACATCTAACTGCAAAAACACAGTGTAATTTTCACCAGTAAGTGATCTTCACACCGAAACGTCCAACTTTAACTGGTGGGACTATAAAGGCAATGTTTTGTATGTGTACATATTCACAGATATGTATTTCTTGGACTATATTAAATCAAAAAAGCCTTTTGAATGTGTGAATGAAGGTTGCGTATCCATGTTGAAAACTGTCAGCCTTCTTTGATTGTTTTGGGTGCAATATATTAAATTAAAATGCCCCTCAGTTCTTTCTCTTCAGTAAAACACTTTTCTGAAACCACCAACCACGACTGAATTCCAACTATGCGACGTGAACATTCATTAATTCAATTCTGAAGCCTTTGGTAACATCTTTTATACAAGAACTCAACTCTTCTAATGCAGTCACCCAATGCCAAAAGCGAGAAAGTCGTGGCACTAACAGCATCCTTGGCAACAGCATCCTACTAAAACTTCATCCTCCATCAGCATAGAGAACATCAGTTATTCAGACTGACCCTATTTTGCATGGGAAGACAATATTGGAACTGATAACTGCACATTTGTATGGAAGCCATCTTGTCTTTTCGCTATTCTGTTGAGTATATCAGAACGTGGCATGGCTGTTTCTTTAGGTAAGAAGAGTATGGAGAAGTTGGAATGACAGCAAAGTGGGGGGGGGGAGTTAAGTACCAAATTGAACTAGTAACAAAAGTCATGTAATACATATATCACAGTCAAAAAGAGTAATAAGAGCAAAATAAATACATAAAGAAAAGAAGCTTTGATGCATTGGTTGGATATAAGCAGCATATTTATAGCAAATGTAATTGCAATCCTTTGGAATGGTAGAGCTTTCACGTAGGATGGTGAACAGGTTAATATCTGAGCTTTCACTTTTACTAATATGTGCATTTGTTCTGTACAACAATGACAAATTAAGAAAAACATAACTGAAAGAAACAAAAAGCACATCAAGATCACGCCAAAGGGGGGGAAATTAGAAATACTCGCGCATCTAATACATCATTCACCCCACTACATACACATAAAAATGTACATCACTCATAGAAAACTGTACAAGGTCATATTTATGTTGACTATCACTGTATATGATGAAATAAAATCACCTTTCCAATGCCTTTGGCACTCGTTATTGAACTAACATGCAGTTTGTTGAACGTAGGATTGAAGGAATTAATAAAATGCTATCGAAATCATTAGTTGGATTTTGTGAACAAATAGATTTGTACAAAACAAATTGTTTCTCGTTGAGTCGGGTGTGTGGGTTTACTGGTAGAATTAATTTTATGAAAGATGATTCGCTTTCAATATGATGCTTTGTGGCTCGTAAGACCATGATAATTCATAAAAAGTATTGTATTTAAATTTACAATTCATTCAGATATGAAATCCAACAAATTCCCATCCCATCAAAAAAAAAAAGAAAAAGAAAATCATAACCTTCTCGATTTTTGTAGAGGTATGAGTTTGAAAAGATACATGACAGAAAAACTTAACACATAGATGAAATTCTAATTATGTTAAATAACAAAACAATAAAACATGAATGTGACTATCTACTCACAATGCTGTGGTCTCTATGGTAATGCGATATATCAGACATGATCGTGTGTATCGCATTCAGTTTCATGCAATGTTTTTGAGAAGTCAGGATATTTCCCTTTTTTCTCACTTAAAACCACCTTTTACCCTCCATGTTTTCAAATTTGGTGGTTATACACCTATATCCCGCTATTGACAAAAAGCTTTCTTTCAGTGTCTTTCAGTGTCCAATTGTACTAGCATCGTTGCAGCAGACAGAAAAGAAAGCCTTATGAAACACTAACAACAAACTTCGCAAGAAATATCAATAATTATAATAACAGCTAAGATCTGAACACAAAGAAAAAAATACAACACAATGCAGAAATATTGAACAAATAAAGAAAAATGAGTACATCCATGGGTTTTTAAGCCGAGAAACGTAGCAGGTACAGTTTGACTTGTCATGACCTAGACATGTTTCCACCTGTGTTCAATGGTCTTGCTTCGCATTCAAGTAGTATCGGTACAGTGAAAAATACAGAAACACAAGCACGCATGTATTCGTTTTTACACGTAATTCACACTAACCTGGGCTGTGAGTGAATTTGCATTGAGAAAATACATTTTCAGTAAATATTATAAGGAAAAAATATATATATTTAGTTGTGTATACTCTATCTAACCAGTACCCAAATGCAAGAGACTTGTGTTGCCTGCAGTTTTCGGGTTTTCGAGGTTCATTGAACATGTTTTACCAGGTTTGAGAAGTACTTATGAAGAGGAGGTTGGTTCAGACCGACCTTATTCTTTTCCCCCGAAATACCCACTCCTGACCAGCAGTTGGGAGTATTTGCGAGATACAATCAAAGGCGGTTGAACGGCAACTTATATAAAACATCTACAAATGAATTTCTTGCACACAGTGAACATACATGGCCAGCTTGCTTTGGAAGTAAAGCTGACGTGCGAAATTCTGGAGGAGAAATCGGCTAAAGTTGGCGACGTCGCGATGGCGATGGTTGACGTCGCATTTGAAATGACTTTGAAGGGCTGGGGGAGGGTGCAATCGCAGCTAGACAGCTTTACGTGTGGGTTTATTGCAGAAATAATGCCACCGTGGCACTGTTTATTTTGATTAGGGCTGTTTTCTTTAGCTGAAAGCCGTGATTATGTGAAGGTTTTTTTTTTTTTTTTGAGGGCTATGAGAGAGGCCCCTAGGAGGGGGATGGGGGCTGTTAGGAAGGATAAAGGGGGGACAAGGCCTGGCATTCACAGACCTCCCCACCTGCTCCTCAAGCCCTGGAGCGCTCGTCCAGCTGGGCGACTCTGATGCTGGTTTCCCCGCACTGGGCATGGAGGGTGGGCAAGGAAAACGTGCAAGATAATATGAGACGAGACAAGATGGCTGGTGTTGAATAATGAGCTTATGAATATAAAGTGAAAAACTGTCACAGAAAGCTTGGAATATGAATATTAAAGTGTCACTTTAGGAACATTGCGCGTATGGGAAAATGAGACAGTGGATGAGGCAGTGCCACAGTAGTTTTGATAGCGGTGCCTCAGTTCCTGGAGGGTCTTGTATGCCTTTTGCCTCAGCGGGTAAGGCCCGGTCGACAGTTTCTCACGGTAACCCTTCATCCTCGCAGGCTGAAGCGACAAAGGACGGTAAATTCACTTGATATGTATGATTATGTACAAATCGAGTAGTAATGCCTAAAGCCCCCTTTTTAACGAGAGTCAAGTTTGAAAGCAGCTGTTCATTGAGGTAATGAGTGGTCACACTGACAAATCAGTGGTCCGCAACAGTAAAACAAAAAAGGATGTGCGAGCGTTTCCCTGTGCTTGTGGAAAAAGTACAGTCATTTAAAGAAAGAGTAACTGATCTTGTCTGAGAAGTAGTCGACAGTGGCAAACTGGGGGAAAAAATACTGATAACATCTCATTTTAAAAATTCCCAACATGCTCAACTCTGATTTGATACCACATCATGGCTATTGTGTGTGAGCCGTTATCATTTGGGCCTCAACTTCCTCTATTACAACCCCCCTGGCTGGCTGGTTGGATGCTGTCCAATCAGACGAGGCCATTTTCCCTCTTTAAGCTCCTGCAATGCATTGTGGGATGCTGTTGGCGGGTGAGAGGGGAGTAGTGCAGAGGGGAGGGAGGTTTCCGTGTGTGAGAGAGATGGAGCTGACTGGGTGTTTCTTCTGCTGGAGTGCTCAGCTCCTGATAAAGCCTCAGTCTTTATCTGTCTCGCTATGGGCCAACCCCCTCTTTCCTGCCTCCTGTAGATAGTGCTTTTTGTTCTCATGGAGGCCTGTTGCTCTCTTCACCACAAAGTGAAACCACCCTGATGATACAAACTCTGACAATCTTGTTCACCATGAGTTGTAAATCCGTGTCCTAACTAGTGGTCGACCGATAAATCGGCAAGGCTAGTTAATCTGCTGATGTCTGGCCATTTCACGAATAACTGTATCGGCAGATAACAGTTTCTGACAGACCAATATATCAGCAAGACCCATTAATTGGTCATTTTGATTATCGTATTGGCAGATAACAGTATTTTAATGACCGATATTTTGTTCAGAGCTACGTTTCAAAAAGCATCAAAAGCACCAATGATTTCTAAGATGTACTTAGCCTTACAATGCTTTTAGAAAATGCAGCCCAGGCCGATTATTCAAGCCAATATTTAGCCATTATGAGATTACAAGTATCGGCCAACAACCGATATTTCAGACTAATTATTTAACTGAAATGTGTTAAAACTGTCATTAATTTATCATTTCTGTCATTAAATTTTATTAAGTAATTATTGGTATTACATCAGTTGCATATCAGTCAACCACTAGTCTTAACCAGGTGCAATGAGAAGTGATAACTAACTAGACATGGTTTTGATTTCTGTTTGATTTACTGGGTAACTGCCCACAGTGCAATCTCACCGGTCCAAATTCCAACTTCTCATAGCTGTTTATTAAGCTTCAAATATGGCTGCAGTAATGTCACTTTACTATTTGTTGCATGGTGCCTGGTTATGACACGGTGTGTAGATCTGATATCTCTTGCTTTTAAACTTTGCTTTGGCCCTCCATCTATCTCTCTCATACGCCCACTCCTTCTTGTCAGATAGAGTGAGCGAGACAGAGTGCGTAAAGCTCCGCTGTAATGGCTCTCGTCTCCCTGGCTAGTGTGCTATGAATAGCCCTGTGTAGGATGATGCAGTTTCCTAAGTGGAAGGCCTCTGCAGATGGAGCTCTGCGGAGGGCAGAGGGCCAGGACTTCTGCTGTTACCTGAGAGAATGCCAACATCCCTCCCTCCCTCCTTCCTCTGGGTAGAATAAAAAAAACCTCTCTGTTCTCTCGTTCACACCTTGGTCTTTGGTGGATTCTGCTCATGTGCTTTTTGTCTTTATTTGAGTCTGAAGTAGGCGTATGTCCAGACAAGTCCCTTTGAATGTGTCGTACTGTAGTGAAAAACCCTGAAGTTGATGAATGTGCTGTTTTTATTGAGGAAACAGCTGCTTTGAAACTTCAGCCTCCAAATTTTCAAGGGGAGTTTAGTTTAGTCCACTGAGAGAAGTGGTGCTGTCTGTTCTCCTCATTGGGCGGCTCAAGCATGTAAAAGTGGACTGATAATGACATTCATGCTATATTGAGAGGATTCCCTTTGAAACATGGACCCAGGCCAACACAGCTCTGTGTGACTACAGGGTTAGCGGGAGATAGCGATGTTGAAAATAAAGTCATTTCCAGTCTCAAGACAGAATTGCTCCCCTCAACCCTTCGTATCCGCTGAGTGGTTCTGCCACTCTCGTTAAAAGACTGATTTACAAAAAAAAAAAAAATATTAATAAAGAGAATGAATGACTGTTAAAACCCAGAATTTGCTTCCCCTGATGTGAAAACCAACCAACTCAAAAAAAAGAGTGCAAAGTTTCCTTTTGTCCAAGTGTAAGGCTGTTTCTTAACGTATGTTTCTCTTCATTGTGTTCATTCTTTCAAGCTAACGAGGCCATCCCTGAGCAGGGCGCAAAATTCAACCTCTGTTGAATTTCGGAGTAAAGTGATGCTTGTATTGTGCAGTCAATGTGAGTATTAAAGGAGAAAAAAACTGTTCTGAATCCTGAGGTGTATGTGTGCCCCTCTCCCTCACCCGTTTTAAATAAAAAGAAACATCTTTACCTGTCAAACCTTTCAACTTTTTAGTTCATTTGAACAAAGCGGTTGTATATGAAAGCAACAAAAACCCATAATGGAAAGAGGCTGTGGCCAGAAGCTATAAAAATACAGACATATGGTACATCATGTAAATATTGCCATGTGGAAAAGGCATTTTCTTTTTTGTGTTTTTTTTTCTCTTTTAGGGGTTGCACAAGAAAATTGCACTACAAGAAGCAGTTATGTACAGTACAGTACACCACAGCAAGCGACAGGGTTTAGCATGGCGCTTATTATGCCGCAAAATTTTTTAGGGGGAAAAAAAATGATGGATAGAGAAGAATTTAAAAAATGAGCCTGGAGACCCAGGCGCCGTGGGAAGAAAGTGCGGCCAGGTTAAGGCGAGTTGGCTGGGCTGAGGGCGGGGCTAAGGGTGGGGCTTGAGGCGTCGGATCGACTGTAATCGCTGAGGGAGCCGGGGCGCGTGCTGCTCGAGACGGTGGCATTGCCACCGCCATGCTGCCTCTTCAGCATGGCCGGCTGGAAGTCGGAGTGACGGCGTGCGTGTTTCATCAGGTGGTCGCTCCGCATGAATCGCTTGTCGCACAGGGGGCAGCCGAACTTCTTCTCGCCCGTGTGGGTGCGATAGTGCCGTGCCAGCTCATCAGAGCGAGCGAACTTCTTACTGCAGTCAGGCCAGGTGCAGGGAAAGGGGCGCTCTCCTGTGACAGACACATAGAGAAAGCAGAACACACAGCTGTTAGTGTTTACTACACACATTCATGATCACTCAGACATATGTGATGTTTGCTATACAAGCTTTACACTCTCAACAAATTATAGGCCAATGTGCCATCTACAAATAAGAAGTTGCAGCTGTGCTTCAGAGTATTTGATTGTTGAAACTTTGCTTTGAATCCATTTTTGAAAGCGTTAACTTGCTCCAAAAAACAAGGTGTTAAGGAGGCCACATCATAAACACCAGCATGTGTCGCTAACAGCCATAAATAGGGGTGGCGGTGCCAACTGATGTGAACCAAGTCCAGCCCTTATGTGGACAATGAACTCTTTCAGCACGGAAAGTCCTACTGCTGCCTTTTTTATTCTACATGGCCCCCATTAAGCCCGTGCCGACATGCCTCATTGGCATAATATACTCTTTTAAACTGATCTAGAAGCGGTTTTGTGGTTTCTCTTGGTATGCTAACGTTCAGCATTCACTGAAGAAAAGGTGAACCTAAAACAGTGCACAAAAGCCATACAGGCTCCATACAATCCAAGTTCACACACTAGAGCAGCTAAACCACCACAGAATCAAGATCAGTTCACACTAAAAACAAAAAACAACAGTGAATGACCCAGACCATTCAGATCCAGGTCACGCAAGGGTTTACCTTCAACGGATGGCTTTTAAATCCCAAAATGAGCAGTCTTTAACCAGACGTGAAAGACCTGATGTGGCACAACTATTTAGAAGCGGCTCATGAGAGGGTGCTAATCCTCTCCTATAGAAGCAAAAGTCTGCAAAAAAGTTTTTTTTTTTTTTGTTTTTTTTACAATCGCTAAGCTGAGTGAAAAGCCCACACATTAAACCAAGAATGCACTGCATTAAAAATGAACCATATGTTCCAGCCCAATAAGCATTGCATCATGCTAATTGGAGAATCATGAGAATACTAGGGGGACATGTATCACTTTGACTGCTCCAAAGAGGCTTATGGGATTTACTGACTCATTATTGAGATAACTGATGGACACACAAACACATACTCACTGGTTTATTTGGACCTGGCACACATCTCAAAACGACCTTGCAAAGTATTTTTCTTCCCCCCCATTACCACCACATGTTGCAGAGCCAGACAGCCAGTTTAATTAGGCAGGTTAACGGTCTTTACTATGGTACCCTGCCCCAGCTTGTACTCAAAATGCGAAACTAGCAGTGAGCCAAAAGCATGGGAAATTATACCCTACCCCTTCCCCTTCAGGCAATAAAAGTGGGCTTAGACACAAATCTACCCAAAGCCAGATGGGACCATATATCTCGGTGTGGTTTCCTCACAGTCAAGTAAATGCGGTACCAACGCCCTCTTTCTTTGTGCACACATGTCAGATACAACATGTATTTTAGCTCCATTTCATTGGTTGTCTTTCTCCACAAATGTGAGAATTGCTTTACTCATTTTCAACAGCAGTTTTCCCTCCCTTAGCAGCGCCACCACAAAGGTCTTAAAACCACTGCTGAATATTGTGAGAGTTCTGTGACTGCACTTTTCATAATTTTGAAAGGCAAAGAACGGGAAAGAAAAAAGCCAGACATCTCAGTCATTACTTGGTTAAATTAGACAGAACAGGCAAAGTACACAGAGATCCAGACAGCTTTTTGCCGCTGCCTTTGTTTTGTGGTTTTCCCTTAAGGCCCCAATGGAAAACAACTTCAAACGAAACATATACGTGATGCCAAATTTATGTGTGGGACGACAGCTTTGCTGGGGTCCCTTCCCCCTACTATAAAAGATTGAGAAAGCGAGAGAAACACCAGGCAGAGCGAGTCTAGACTGCCCCCATCTAAATCTATGACCTGTCACTCACTTTCAGACTTGCTCTCACCATGCGAACCAACACACAAAATACAAAAGAGTAATGTGATGACATATTCACCTCACATGTAGACCCTTGCTATGTTATATGTCAACAAATAAAACCTTCACACACATGAAAATATAGTCTGTGTGTGAAATGAGCTTTGTGTCCACAACAATGACTGTCGGTTCACTTGAATCTGTCATATTACATATCCTCTCACACACACCCATTTAATGAAACGCACAAAAATATACAGTTACACACACGCAAACACTCACTCCTACTCGAAGTGAAGCAAAAAACTTCTAAGCGCTCTCATTGGTACAAAAACACATCATCTGATACTCATTTGCCACACACATATTCAAGTCCATCCAAACATACCATAAATATACAAAGCTACGATTTAAATCCACTAACCTTCAAACCTGCCACACCCACAAGAACTAATCTGATAGGGTCGCTGTTGTTTGACCTTTTTTAAACATCCTGGATCTAGTCATGATTGTGGCATATAAACATAAATACACAAGATCTAACATTAGCGTAGTAGGAATGGGGACAGAACAGTGGATGGTCTGAGATTCTCCCTTTAGCGACGACAGGAGCCAACCTGTAATTTACAGTCTAATTAATACAAGAAAGAGTCTGTGGGAACTCTAGGTTGTAAAGTGTGAGTTATGAGTGTTGAGGAGCTTCATAGCAAAGGTAAGAGTTGCAATATTATGAATATTTCACAGGTTATAACAGAGATGAGCAAGACTAGGCTATGTAAAGGTGTGAATAGTGACATCAATACAATGCTTCCGAGAGCAAAGCAGTTTCGACACATAAAACAAAGAAACACACACAAAAAAAATCTGCTTTGTTTTAATTACAGTAAACATTTTCCAGTTCACTGCAAAGGCTAGTGCACTGGGAAGCTAGCATATAAGCTCAAAGCATTACCCTACAGACAAGACCATTTGCAACTACCGTGCTTTAAATGTTCTGCTTACATGGCTTGACCATGACTAAAAGTTCAAGTGAGACATGTTTCCAGGAATATTATTATCACCAACGAGGGCGCTCTTGACGTGGCTCTGAAGTAGGCTTATGTAAAAAGGTCGCACTGTCCAGCATGTAACAGTTTCATAACAGATGGAAGTTGCTGCGGCTCTATCCACCACGTCAAAAACCATGCAAAAAGGACACTGAGGACACTTCCTCTTTTTGTCCCTCTGGGAAAACAACAGTGAGGCCATAACCCATGCTGCAACTGTGTCAAACTGTTCATGCAAATACCCACAACAGAATTTATGTAAACTTTACTCTTCCCCTTGCCTGTGGTCAATATATTTATTCACAGCATGGTACTTGTACAAAAGGAGACATTGAAGTGGTTCTTGTTGCATGGGCACTGGCATGTCTTCTGACTGATGAGCTACACACCCTCTTTGGTGTGGTGCAACCAGCCCTGCATGTGCCCAAGTCTTTTGCGCAACAGGGGCCAGTAATTAGAAGGGTTTAGATTCGACCTCTGTGTTAACGAACACAGTGACCCAGTTACCCTTTGCAGCAGTTACATCACAGTTGCTAGTACGGACATCCCATAGCGAAGGTAGCCGAGCAACAGTGTTTCCCTTCAGAGGCGATACCATTATGTCACAGACAGCAGCCTTACATAACTGTTCTCTTTTGGGGCCACTGGGTCAGTAAATAAACTCTTGCTCATGTCTTCTCTCAAGTGCAAAAATATATTGCAAATCCACAATTCGATTTCATAGAGGCCCCAAAGAAAGAACAACTTCAGATTCCCTTGAATCTGTAGGAAACAGGAGAAAAGGGCCTTTTGAGGTGAACAGTCTATGCCACAGACATCTGATCAGGCCACTATCTGAGCAACACAAGTGCAGACTGAATGTCGATCCAGGAGACTTGGTGTCGCTCACCTGTTCCAACAAGAGCTACCAGCATCTCTGCTTGGGTGAGATAAAATTCCTCAGGTTTCTTCAACCGTGAGGCCATTACACAGGCGCAGAAAACAGCCAGACACTACGTGAGAAAGGCAGTAAGGACCTCCAGTGGGAGGTCTTACAAATCCTTTATAACCTCAAGCTCAAAGTGGACTCTCTAGGCTTGCTCAAGAGCTACACACTTGATGCCCTAGAACATGCTTTAAAATTAGCATAGTCTGCAAGTCCAACGTCAGCTGCTGTCATTCGGAAAGCAGTTCCGACTGAAAAGACGTTTTAATTAGGTAATTAGGAGAAGGCAGTGAATTCATCCTCTAGATACCAAACCGACGTATCCCTTGCAGTCATCACACAATGCCCACATAAAATGGAAGACAGGAGTTTATAGCAGAAATCCTGTGCTGTTTGTTAATTTTGACTTGCAGTAATGAAGGTCAGGACCAGGACAGTGGAAACTGATCTTAGTTTAGTATTAAAGGCCTATTTCCAACTGTAAAGATCTAGTTTTTACAAGATTTTTTGGCCAAGAATCTTACAGACAGTACACATGTGCCTTCAGTTATCTTTAGCCGGAGGCAAAGCAAAAAAAACGATACAACAAATACAGATGTAAACTAGACCAAGACATGATGCTTTCGATATAATATGTATTAGATCCCGATGTTGCCCATGGTGATCCCAATTAGATCAGACATTCTGAATCAGGGGCACACTGTGTTCTAGCCTCGGGTCTACCACTGATTTGCTATCTGTGGAAAACCACAACAAGCCTGATCTCCAAAATGGCACCACAAATGTAGCTGCAGCACTTACCAGCAGGTTGTAATTTATTCCTGGTGGGTCATGCATAAGTCTGCCAGCTCAAGCCCTCAATGTTGATGACGAGACCGCTTTGGGCCATTGGAGACCCAGACAGGCCGGTTCTTAAACGAAAAGTTTCCAAGACTGTCTTCTCTCAGCAAACTGGGGAATTTCTGCCAACAACTCAGCTTTCCCGTTTCCACCAGGGCTGAGATGCTTGCCGAAATGATCTCATCACTACCCCACAGGAGCAGGGAATTTTTGGAGTGTATGCAATCCCATCAGCCACCGAGTTGGGAGAAGATATAGGTCACGCCCTCCATCTAACTGAGGTTGCCAAGAAGTGAGTTCACAGTGACTGCAACACACCATGGAGACCAGAAACCACAAAGTCTGGCACAAACACTGCTTGGACTTACGTTATAGTCATGGGCAATTTAACAAATAGTCAGCATTATCGTCATATCTACATTAGACACAACTTCATATTAATCTTGTGAAGGTCTAGTGAGCAGATGATAACAGATGATCTAGTGAGCTGACTGAGCAAAAACTTTCCTGGTGGTTTGACCCAGATCACAGCATTTAGAGACAACTGTGGGAATGGAACAAAAAAGACAGAAGTACGCCACACATATGCATGTGCTAACAGAGGGAGGGGGTGCCGGGTTGACTAACCACATTGAGTCTTGGTGAGTCACATCAGGCTTTCAGTACTCTGTTCGTGCCAGTGACTTTGAGAAATTGAGGATTAATGCTAATGGATGTGGGTGTAACAAAGACATTACGGCTAGGTCAGGTGCAACGATTAGGACTGGGCCAGACTTGTCCAGAGACATTGTGACAAAGGCAACTATGTTTAATTTATCATCCTCCATTGTCTTCAATGAAACACACTAAAAACCACTTGCCTTTCAATTGCACATTCTCCTCCCAGGATTTTAATGCTGTTGAAAAATGTGAACAATAGTGCTGGCCTTGTGTCTGACGGAAGAGCCTTCACCATCAGGCATTTCAATCAAGCCTTCCAAGCCTAGTAGACATAACTCACTCCTCCCAGTTTCTACAGCACATGTGCACACACGGTCTAAGACACATTATATGAGGAAGCAGCCACAACTGCTGCAGATTTATGTCCCCTCCCCTCTATTTTCCCACCTCACAAAGAGCACATCTCACAGTAGCTTTGGAATGGACCTTCCTGTGAGTCCTAGCCTAACTAGGCCACTAGGATTGTTTTGCAACACTGCATAATTATTTTAACCCCATTTTCCATTAAGACAGTTGTAGCTATAAGCTTGTGAATGGTAACAGGCAAGGGCAGGTGGGTGGGGTAACCCATAGCTCTGACATTCATGTACAGACACAAAGCCTGCTAAATGTCAGGTCACTGAGCTACATTTTATTTTTATACTATCATAAGAGTATAAATTAAATGACAAAAACTGCTAATGAAGGCTGATCTTGAACAAGCTTCCTCTATTGTCAACCATGTATAAATGTTCAAACATTAGAAGCTGTTTAAGTTTCTGTTTACATTCTTGAGTGATCCCAAATTGTTGACGCAAACCTGTATGAATTTCTTTCTTCATTCAGAAATGCCTCAGTGCTACCGCTCGTATTCATGGATCTAATGTGAAAACTGTCAATATGTGGCATTCAGCTTTTAATGTTGTGTCATCCTTTTTAAAATCTTTGTAAAAAACTATTTTGATTTATTTGTTTTTATTTTATTTTATATAAATTTGCAAAGTTGCTTTTTGTTATACTACTGTTTCCGAAAAATTCAATAAAAAATTGTTAATAAAAAAAGAAATGCCTCAGTGCTTTATTTGTCGATACTATGAAAGTCAGTGGGGTCCACTGTTATTTTGGGTGTCACTGACTTTCATTTACTTAAACTGTTGAAACATACTTTTATGTTTTTGTTTTCTGTAAAATAAACAAAAAGCATTCAGGTTTGAATGGACACGGTGCAAGGGCAAGTAAATTATCTAAACATAAATTTATGAGTGTCTATTCTTTGAACATATTTAGTTCCTGAAGGTTCACCTTGAGCGTGACACCACAGACAGTAAGATCCTTATCCGAACCGCCAAGCCAACCCTTCCCCCATAACTATCCACTGAATGATCCTTTTCATCCTACAGCCACGCCTGGAAGAGCACACAGGCCTGGATCCTCCACATACAGATTTATTAGACAGTAAGGGGTCAAACATCTCACTGGCAAGAGCTAATGTCAATATAAAAGCCTGGAAAGAAACCAAGGGTCTGGCACACAGCAGAAAACAACCTCCCTCTCCGTTTCTTTTTGTTTGCCCCCTCAATCCTCATCACAAAAACCCAAATGCACGCACTGCTACTGCAGAGAACCACCAAATCAGATTGCCAGCAGATGCAGCTGAGCAAGTGACCTACATCAATGGAGGGCTTTGACAACAGATCCCACCCTGTACCCACCCCCACACTTCTGCCTCTCCGTACAGTACATCCCCACCCACAAATTGCAGTGTAAGCGCCCCACACAGAGTTTGCGTGAGACCCTAAGCCGGCAGCTCATGCTTCAGGAAGCTGAAAATACAGCTCCACACTAGCTCCATATCCCCTTCTTCCTGCACAGAGAAACTGACACCCATACATAGTAAATATAAGAAAGCAAAAGAGCTCAAACTATACAACGCTTCAGCAGTTCTGTCACCTTACGCCCTTATGGGTGGGCGTAGAGGACACAGGGCAATGGGGGGATGGTTAGGCAGGAACAGACTCGCTTTTATAAGACTCTGCCAAAGCTAACAAAAGTATACATAAGTTCAGCAGAGTTTGAAAGGTACCAACTCCAATACCAAATCTATGGTGAGTTAACTAGTCCGAGTTGTGTTTTGGCTTTTACAGCAGCTAAAAATGGTATGTTTTTCTTCATATGAAAGAAAAATAAGAGAACTGTATTCCCGTCAGGGAGGGCTGCTTCAGGAGAGAAGGATGACTGCAAAAGGGTGGATGAGTGCATGATGAAACACCCAGGGGGCTTCAGCACTTCAGCCTATCATATTTGAGTGAGTGAGAGAGAGATGCACCAAAACAAGGTTTCTACCACTCACACAGGAGGCTGACAGTAAAAATCAGAAAAGAAACATGCTAAGTGGATAGAACTGATCTTTATAGATACCTGGTTAAATGGTGTGAAGGGTGTAGGATCACATCATGACATTTTACAACCTGACCTAAAATTTGTTACCTAATTACCTAGATCTTTTAACTTCTGTTTGTACTAATCTTCTCTTAAACATAAACACAGGTGCACATATAAAACTCATAAGATCCCTGCTGAACATCATTCCCGATTAACTAGCTGGTGCGTATCCTGAATGGCAAGTGGGTCAGCCAAGCCCATGCACTCTTGGCATCTAACATATATTCTGGTTACAAGGTAGCAGGCCAGGGGTGTGGAACGGAAAATAGTTTTAGTCAGAGAAAGTAGAATCCCTGCTGTGAAGCCATCGCCCTCACACTGAGCCCAGCCCCACTCCACCCCAGCCATGGCACGGTGCCCAGCACAGGGCAGAAGTGCCCAGGTCCCACCCATCCTCTAAAACCTTCCACCTGAACCACGGGCAGGATGACTGCACAGGATGTCATGTCTGTAAATAACCCAGCGCAGAGGAAACTAAAATGGCTGACGAGTCAGTTTAATTTTGCATGTATTTGCTATAAACCTGGGAGGAGGGTGTTCTAGGAACTCGCTTCTTTAATGCGCACTTAAACCATTGGTCGGATCTATTGTTCGAGTGAGGACATTTGACCACGTACACTGTTTTTGTCCATGCACCAAATTCTGTAGCAAAACAATGTCATCTTTACATTGTGCACACTACTGGGACTCTTGAAGACAATACAAAGGGTCACGTAACGAACATTAGAGTTTACAGGCCAAACAAAAAAACTAACCAACTGTGAAATATGCCATTATGAGCTTTGTATGTATGTATGGAGTTTACGGTGATTGAAGCTAACGCATACTAGCAACACACAGAGGCAGCATGACCTTTACTGATGACCCTTCTATTTCATAACACTCAAGGCGGACAGTAGGACTACATCATGGTAAGTTAAAACTAAAGGTTTTAATTTGAACAAATCTCATTAAAAATGAGTTAAGGATCATCGGTTTGTAAAAAGCCCATCCTGATTTTGGTGGCACAATGTCCTTTTTAGGATCCTTCCCCTAACAAAGCTGCTTTTGCCGATCTTGCTCATCAATTTGTGACAAAATCTGTCCTCCTATTCTCCATAGCACTTCGGGTTGGAGAGAAACCCCGCCTCCTCATATTTGCAGGAGATCAGACAAAGCTGTCTGGTAACCTTAGACCCTCAACCTGCTGTGTCCCCCTTCTCCTCACCAACCCACTCAGCACAATGAGCAATTTGTGTACCGCATTCGCTCTCATCTTCTACATCCCACCGCTCCGCTTGCTCATACTTACCATCTCAATGCGGCGGAGGATTACAAAAACCTCTGAGGCCTTGGAGGTGATCTCATTTAATCTCCCTTGCACAGCACATCATGCAACAGTGTGATCTGAGGCGTGCTATCAATATTCAAGACTCTCTCAAGTACTTAGTGGCTTGATGTGGTAACATGCCCCTCCACTTCCCTGGAGATATTCTCATGAGTACAAGGACTAGTGATATAGGTCCTGAGTAGCCCAATCAGGATAATGAGTCTAGGAACTGGGCCCAGATGACATTATGGAGTTGTACAGGGAACAGATTAGATTATGGGGCGAGGGAGATTAACCCAGAACACAGGGGCCACATGTACCCATTCTGATCACAAGGGTCCGTCATGGGTTTGCTATTGAAAGCAATTTGTGAACCTAATGAACTTTTTCATTTAGTCTTGACTTTCAAAAAGTATTGGAAAGGAATGCTAACAAACATAAGTCTGGTGAATACTGTACCTTAAAACTTTAAAGAGGATTATATGGGAAAGTGAGTTAACCGAATGCAGGCTAGTTAAGGGAATATACTGAGTTCAGTACAAGTTAAGCTTAATCGACAGCATTTGAGGCCTAATGTTAATTTTTAATGAGTGAATGGGACCAATTCAGAAACATTAAAATACTCCGTTTTATTAGTATAGCCACAAGACATAAACATAAAACAGAGGGAAACCTGATTTTAGTGTGCAAAATAAAATGGCTTACTAATCTTTTGCGTAACTTGCATGCAGTTTGCTGCCATGATGGCACAACACTTAAATCCATAAAACCCTAAAATGACTTGATTTAAACAGATTTGCTGCTCAACACAAGTTTTTAACAGAGGACAATTATGTATGTGCTTTTAAATTCTCTAAAAACTGGCCTGATTCACATAACCTTGATTTTTATTTCATTTTTTTTTAATGACATGAGGGACGAGTTGAAAATATATTTTGAGGTAATCAACATTATGCAACAAATTGCACTTAACTTGAAATCGAGCAATGCTTTATTGCATTAGATTAAGTCTTTACATGTGTACAAATCTAATGCTGTAGAGGTACAAGTACTAATACAGCAGTTTCACTTTGAGCAAAAATCTTTCATGTCAGATATTGCATGCAAAAATACTTTCAGGGGAACTACACTTATGAGAAATTCACATGCACTGAAAGGACACCATGTCTTCTCTGCATAACGAACAGCCAGAATACGTCACAGCCATGGCCTTGGCAGTCTCCTTAAGCCATGTCACTTCCTCTTCCAAAACCGAAACTTGCAGGTTTGTGAAAATCTTTTTTTCTTTTTTGTTCCCGGATGGCCCCACACCCATTTCATCTGCATGTATGCATACCACAGGTTCCTTTTCTCGTAACAAGTCAACTGCGGCCTAATAAAGTAATGAGAATGTTATAAATTATCATTTGCAAGCATATTGTGCACCGTTACAGTTAACAACTCATCAAATGCAAACCAAGCATCTCTCTGAATCTGTCCATCTGTGTTTATAAGGATGATTAATGAGCCCTTCCTTATCCAGCCACATGCTAGTTGGAATCTTTTCCTCACTTTCTACCCTCTCCAACTTTCCTGTGTGTCCTGCTTTTTTGCCTTCAGCCATAAAACATCTGTCAAATACTATACTTGATGCTCTCCTAGGCCGTGAACTAATCTTAACATGAATATAAACCCTAACAAAGTGGAGATTAAAGTCCAGGATGCACCCAGAGAACAGATGCAGTGGCACTGCAGTCAGGCTAAACTGAAAAGGTCTTCTCAAAAGGTCACAAGAAGGTTATTTTACCAGACTTATCTCAGTGAGGGACACTCTGTAACCACAGGTTACCACAGAATTGCTGTGTTACAATACATAGTCTTTCTTTAAAAAGAAAACAGAGCTACAAATAGACCCAGAACCTAAAATTGGTGGCTTGGCAAACTTATGTGGTATAAGACAGTTAGCGAGATGGAAAGGGCCATTTCAATCCGCAAACAAGTGCTTTACAAAGTTATGTGAGCTAGTAACAAATTCTTGGGAAGGGAAATAACACTTAAAAGACTTTGCACTGACACAGTTATCTATACTAATGCAATATTGTATAGTCTTTAAAAGTACAAAGTTAAAAGTTCCTTTCAGTGCTGTTTAAACAACTGCATTTGCTGCAGTGCATATCAAAGCGGAGCCCTTTGCAACATTTCTGTGCCGTTTGATCATGACAGTACATCTGCTCCAGCTCTATCATAAAACGCCTTCGTCTTCCAGCAAGCTTGCACTTGTGATGGTTTGGGCCGTCCCCCTTTCCCCTGGAACTACTCATTCAACGGAATAGCACAAGAACACCGCAAAGGTCTAGCGAACAAATTAAATAAAGAATTATTTACACTTCATCCCTAAGTTGCCATAGCAGTAAAATGCAGAAAAGAAACATATCAAGACCTGTTGCATTTTTCCGAAATTACTAATAGTTTACACGAAAGCAGTTTGACTAGCGTGACTGCATCTCTGCACATGAAGGAAAGCCCCAGAGCCCAAGCTTTTATCCTACCGCTACAGTATACGACTCCATCGGCGACACTACGGTCTAAGTAGAAAGCTGGACGCAACTCCCTGTGCCCAATTCTTGCTGGATTAAGAAAAATGATCCAAAGCAGGGTGCAAACCAGAACCAGCAGGGAATTTAGGGCGTTTGCTGAAGTCAAATGAGGTCTTCAGTACTTTTGGCTCCCTAAGTTTGTTTTTATAACTGTGTTCCCCCTTCAGTTCAAAAGCAGTGCGTTGCTGGGAGAAAGATCCATCTTCTCTTTGCTCCATTGGTAGAGACTGATGGAAAATCTGCTGAGTGCTTAAGAAAGGCGCCCAGAACGGAGCAGGTTGGCTGAGCCTGGGCTGCTGAACTCAAATGACCCACATTCTCTGATTACCAAAACAAATGAGATGGAACACTCATTGTTTAACCGAATCATGGTCCGATCGCAGACCGGTGACTACAGTGAAACCCAATCTAAAGTCTTCAATTTAGAGAATAGCCCAACTGGAAGACAGGAAGTGAGGGAGGTCTTAAATACACACCATAAACAAATTCACCACAAACGATGAACTGAGCTGTTTATCTGACTTACTCTGACATGTCAACACAAAACTAGACACATAACCAACGCCATACAGTTTTACAGAACAATATGCCTGAACGCAGGGTGGTATGTGGTGTGTTCTGACATAAACATGTCATTATATATACTGTAAAAGACCCAACCTATTATCAAGCGAAGTAAAAACTAAAAGGAACAGCAACCGTGTAGACGACACGCCCACCTTGAGTGCATCAAAGCTTCAAAGTTATATATTATATACAAGCCTTTTGTACCGAAAATCCAGTCAACCCACACTATATATACAGTATGTATTATTTTAAAGTTAAGGTGAGGTTTTGGGGTAGTCCTGCTGCCTCACCAGATATGCTATTCATGGTGGAAGCAAATCCAGATAGATGAGATGTGCTATCTATTTTGTAATTTCAAAAATGACAGTTTAAACTGGTAGGTCATCAAGTATAGGTCAAATTTTCAGAACACCATAAACACAAGGGATGAGTCACTATTGATTGACTAGTTTACTTTAATTTTATTTAGAGGCAGTGCTTTAATTAGAATGCGATCACAAAGCTATAAATTTTGCACAATAGCTAAACCTTAACCAATCTAATTATACAGGCAATCTTAATATCTATTAATGAATGTGCAAAACTAGGCTCTAGTCTCCTCCCCTAATATTCAGATACCTGTGTTCAACCAACCAACATGAGCAACAATTAGCCTACACATTCTTAAAAGCAGAGATGAACTCTGTTGAAAAAAAACAGCATATGTTGGTTAGGTATGTTTGGAAGCTGGGTTTAAGATGGTCCTTTGCTGGTTTATGCTGCTCCTTTGCCAGCACATGACCAGCAGAAACCAGCAAAGGACCATCTTAAAACCAGCATCCCAGCTTCAAAACACCTAACCAGCATATGCTGACTTTTTAAACAGATAAAGAACTGAATGTATCAATTTAACAATCACACTTTGACACCAGAGGACTTACAGAAACTCTACGTTGCCTAATTAAAACAATGGCACTGTCTGAAAATGCATCATTTAGAGTAACCGGGGGTGTGTTTCGGAAAACCCTGACACAATTTACACTTCTGCGGTTTATCTCTGATCTGAGGCTACAACGCCTTTAGGTGTCAAGAACGTTTCGATTTAGAGCAGGTTTCCTGTCAGGACCATCTATTGTCTGACGTGACAACAACGCTGCGTTAATATAACGATAGCGGTGAAAATGCGGTACAGAAACGTGTAATTACTTTTCTAAATGTATTTTCCATCCTAGCCGTCCATTATAAAGGCTTGAGGTCTGCACTGAGGGCGGGTACGCTGCGCGATTCAGCGCTCGGCTGGTCGAGTCTGTTGCTGGCCAGATCAGCTGGCAGTCTGTCCGACGGGGGTGTGGCACATAACAACAAAGAGCTTAACAGTCAAACAAGCAACCGCAGAAGTCTCACCAACCCCCATCTTTTATTCATTTTTTCATTTTTTAACCCCCTTTGCATGTATCTAAAGGACTAACGCAAAGAAAACCAAATCATGCGCGAGCCCGCTGTTTATGGACTTTAAAAGCCGTTCGCTGTCTGCGCCGCGCGCTATTGCCAGTGACTTTTCGCAAACTACCACCATGGCCTCCTGAAACTATAGCCTACAAGACTTTATGAGCGATTACATCATGGGGTGCCTGGCTCTTTTTGCGCCAGCAGTGTGTTAGATTTAATTGCGAGCAGATTTTTGTGAGAAGGTATTGAATGTATAGAACAACGTACAAATGTGTCTGTATGCATGAGCACGCGCGCACATATGTTGTAAATAGTTTTTTTGCTGTTGTTGGTATTCTTGTTGAATGTTTATTTTATGGTACATTGCTGTCAGTACTGTTATTTTTTATTAACATTCCTGCCACTGTGTTTTATTTAATTTTTTTCTGTCACCGTTTTATTGTGTGGATTAATGCGCTGGCAACACTGTACGCGGAATAAGCGTGCCAATAAAGTGCTTTGAACTTGAAACTGAAAACTGGTTTATTGGACATATGTGTGCGTTGAGTTGGCTCATATAGGCGAGGCACTGGGGGGAGAAGAACTGTTGCTGTTTACCATATAGCTTCCTCATAGTGGGCGTGCCGATATTTACGATGCTACTTACCTCGAATAACAATTTATTTCCTTTAAAACGACTAGTTAGAGTAAATGCATGTTTAATAAAGAATATCACTGCAACACAACAGTTGTCCCACCACGTAAAAACTGACCTTGTGCGGAACACAATGTGCCCAAAGAGTGCGAACGCGTAAATGTCGCGATGTTTACATTGGATCTGCGAAACGGCAATACACTTGGCAGGAATGGAAACTGACCTGTATGTGTCCTTAGGTGGGCTTTGAGATGGGACGATTTGCCATAAACTTTTTCACAACCTGAATAGTGGCATTTGTGCTTTTTCTGTGGGGGTTCTTGTTCAATTCGACCCCTAAATCGTTTGCTTCTTTGTTTAAGAGCTGAGTCGCCGGTGATGGTGGTGGTGGTAGGTGTGGCAGAGTTCCCATCATCTCTGGTTAGGGTTGCTGTTGGTGGCGTGCTCTCCTCCTTTATTTTTGCCTGCTCGGCAAAATTGGTGGGGGTCTGTTGATTAAAATCCGCCAAAATTCTCGCCACCACAAAAAGAGATGAGTTGTCTTTCAAGGGTTCCTTGGCTTCTTCTCCAGTCCTCTGTGCAGCCGCAGTTTCAGGCTTGATCTCTCTATTCCCTTTTGGACCGTGGACAATTGCTTGGCTGGACATTGACACAAGGCACTCTGCTGCGAAGTGATCCATTTCGTTGAAGAGTAGAAGTTGTTTCTTTATGACATTCAAACCCAATGACAGTAGACCATTGAACTCAGTAGATCCCTTTGTGTGATGCTGAATAGGCAGCTCTCGCAAGCAAACTCACTTTGCACTATCTTACCGGCTTTTCAGCAACACTGACATCCTGCATGTAAATCATGCGAGATCGAGCCGTGAGCGCGCCACACCGACTGCTTTCGTCCTTTAGAGATAAGTTTCCGGTGATGAGAGCTCTGAAAACTTGTCTGGATTGAGTATCAAAACTCCCATCGTGGCTGTATTCCTCACAACGTTAAAGTGACAGTATGCTGTGCGCCGATTAGAGCTGATTGTATCCATGCTGGGGGCGTGTCGGCCGGTAGCGTTTGGCAACGTCACCGAGCCGGCGCGCGCTCATTGGATGGCGACGTGTCCCGGAGTGCACTACCTTACGTGCCCCCACCAAACTTTTTAGAAAGTATAAAAGAAACTTCACTTAGAACCTAAATGCATATATTAGACATGCGTTGATAGGTGTGAGAATGGTAATATAATTTACATGGTAAAAGTAATGGTAAAATTGCTAGAGATTTCCCCCCACACCTGCTCACTCAGAGCATTTTTGTAATGACTCCAATCCTACATTTTTTTATTATAGTAATTTAACAGGATTTGTAATGTACTTCTATTCAGCACGTTTAATTATTCATTGCAAATATATATTATCAGCATAATATCTGCATATAAAGTTGACCTGAAATTTTTGTGTACTGTATCTTTGTATAGGCTACTGGATTATATAACTTTTTTTTTGTTTTGGTTGGTGGCACTTGTTTAGGTTGGAAAAATCAACATTATTTCATATGATTTAGTGAATGACAAAGCAGTGCTCGATATAATAGTTCTCCCTTATGTTTCTGCAATAGCCCCCAAAGAATGGAAACAATATAGAATGGAAACAATACTGTAAAATATTTATACAGTTTGCTCCATTCAGTCAGAGACTCCAAGGGCCTGGAAGTGACAAAAGTTTCAAAATAAATAACACACAGGCACAGAATCGCAGACTGGAAAATATATTCATATTCCTGCATTTCACAAGCAGACTGTGGGGGTGAAAATCGAGATCAGTGTTTCAAAAGTTACTTAATCTTTTTCATATGAAAGCAGGAGAGGAGGAAAGAAAGGGCTGAAGCCCACCACTTCAGCTCTAACGATGCACTATTCTCCTGTGGGAAAGCATGTACTCTCTTTCAGTCCTATTCACAATAGACTTCTCTGGGAAGTTCCAAGTGTTCATTGAGAGCAAGGCTACATGGCATTCAGAGAGCCATCTGGTTGTATTACTTTACATATTCTTTCACCACCACGAGAACTGGGTGTTCTTGCATTTCATGCAGTGTTTCTGAGGCAAATCCTATCACAGCATAACTACAAGACGGCAGTTCCAATTTCACAAGATGGCTGCTTAAAAACCCAAATGGAGGAAAATGCAACCTAAAAAGATACATTATATTAAAGGAATTTATTTATAATTACAATTATAGTGTTTTGTATTATTATTTTTAAATGTAATATTAATTAATTTGATATTTATATGAACATATACATTTATAATATTAATCATATTTCATATTTATACACTTATCCTAGCTCTTTATATGTGATTCTGTAAATGTATAGATACACAGTATAAGATACACCTTACATTTCTTAACATAATTACNAATATGTATACAATTATCCTAGCTCTTTATATGTGATTCTGTAAATGTATAGACACACAGTATAAGATACACCTTACATTTCTTAACATAATTACTCCATCAAAAGATGCACTGGTTCTCCTGATCATACAATAAGAATTTTACCAAGTACTTCTGCAAAATGCCTTTTTGCAACCAGTGAGAAAATTTAAATGAAACTTAGTGTCCCACACATTGAACAACCCACGCTATCATTCTCCTATTATAATTTGTGTTCCTATCTCAACAGTCACCAAAATGTTTCAGAAGTAGGTTGAATCATATTCTCAATTTCACCACGCGAGTGAGATGACTCAGCCATTCTTCTATACTATCAAGAAAAATCTCATTCTCCAGGGGCTCTGCATCATTACTGATGATTGTTGCACATGCCCTCTCGAGTTTTGAGATGTAATCCCATTGGATACGAACAGTTTATGAGGACAGCCTGACCGCACCACCAGGTGGTACAGACCAATCAAGGCCATGCTGTCCTAGAACACAAGGCCCATATACTGTAGCGCTGTGGACTGATTAGACTGTTTCCTTGTATGGCACATGCCATACATAGTGTGTATACTCTATTTTTCTGTTTTATATAAACATGACTTGATGAAATTTGAGTCTGCCTTAGTGAGTGTGTTACATTTAAAAGTATATTTACTTTTCTTCTGAGAGAAAAAAGACTGTTGTTTTCCATCCAAAGAAAAAGAGAGAGACAGATGAGGGATAGATAGACGGACAGACGGACGGATGGACAAACAGATAGATAGATACATTGATAGATAGATAGATAGATACATACATACATACATACACAGACAGAGATAGATAGATAGATAGACAGACAGACACACAGACAGATAGATAGGTAGATAGATAGATAGATAGATAGA
>SCHK01440768.1:0-16114 GCA_004124795.1 Poropuntius huangchuchieni
GAGCTTTTGGTTCTGACAATTTATTATACAGACTGATGTCATTTGCCTGTTTGATTGTGTTCTCTTTTGAGGGTCCACTTAGAATATCAAGGCACAGTTTGACCCCAGCATGTCGCTACACGTCACACGATCTGGAACAAAACATTCAGTGAAGAAACCCATGTCCTCTTTGTGTGGTCTGGTGTTGTGCCAAGTGTTGACAGGTTTAGAACTGGCACTATTTCCTGCTGAGGCTTGGGGTTCACTCCTTCTGTAGACATTCTCCACACTTGCTATCAGGTTAATACTAATAAATCACTCAATTAGATAATTACCCATTTCACACAGATTTTGCCTAACACCAAACTTGTCATGTTGCTGAAGAAAAACTATAAAGAAAAAAATATTTACATTTTTCTTTTTTCTCTTGCTGACAAACAAAGAGAGCACATCTGCAAAAGTTATTTTATTACACATGTTTTAATAATAGGCTACTTTTTTATTAAAGGAACATGAAAAAAGAAATGTCCTCTGGAGAGAACTGGCTATAAGGCCTCTCTTTAAATATGAAAAACTGCATGTTAACAATTTTGAATTGTTAAATAAGCACAGGAAAATTATGGTTTCACAGAATTGACAGCACTGCAAAAAAAAAAAAAGAAAAAAAAAAGAGTTTTTTTTTTTGTTGGGTAGTTATTATAACCAAGCAAATTCTGCTATGTCCGGTCCATTGTTATAAGATGTATAAATTAATTAATACGGAAAGTTGCTTACCAAAATTACCATATTTTGCCGAAAGCCATAAAAGGAGATCTCTTTCGAAATATTCCTGTAGCTATTTGTTTGTTTGTTTGTTTGTTTTGACGACTGTGTTGACTTCTGTTTCCACAGTATATCAATCATTTTTGTTCTACTGTGTATTTTGAGGAAACAACGGTTGGTATTTTTGAAAGGGATAAGGGACAAGAAACATTCAAAAGTGTGCTTCTCTCATAAGCACTGAGGATCAGATGAGAGACAGACAGACCGATAAGATAATTTTGGATCATGTAGATTTGTTTAATGTGAGCTTGCGTGGGAATAGCTAATAAACGTAAAAACATTCGTTTATTGGACTTCTATTCATAACAGCATTCACAGAACAAATGAGTTGAATAAAAAATGGAGGAGTCATTAATGTTGTTGATTTTCTCTGTGTATTTGTTTACTTTTTGTTTTAATTGTCCGCTTTGACTCTCGCGTCTCGGTCAAAAACGATTATTTCCGCTTCCAGCAGGGCAACAGCCAAAATTCCTCCTTACCAAAAACTCTCCGCGCTTTAATTACTTTATTAATTAAATTAAGAAGGAGACTGAAACACCGCATTTTGTAATCCTATCACGTTAAGACAGCTTGTGTGAAGCAATGTTGCCAAACGAAATATCAACAGAGTCATAGGCTATAACAACCTTTGCAATTTCACAAAACAACCATCTTTTGGAAATTATTGAATTTTCTATAAATAAATGTATTGCTTAAATTAGTTTGTATTCATTTGCTTAAAGCAAATATATTTCCAAGCATATTTTAACTTTTTATGCTTACAGAGCAATCCACTTCTAGTAGCCTATAAATAAATTATGCCTTACAAATGTACCATGATAACCACAGTTTCTGCAAAAATAAATAAATAAATAAATAATTATAGCCATATTTTGTACAACTAGCTTATTGCACTACAGTAGGCTATACGGGGAAACCTTCAAACTGCCAAAAATATACTTGCCTTTATTCTTTTAATAATAGTAGCTTTACCAGGCACAGTGGTAACAAAAACTGTAGTAGCAGCAATATTTATTAGGCTATAATTATTATCACTTTTTATTAATAATTTTAATAATAATCTGTTCATAATCATAATTAGGTTATGTTGTTAATAATAATAACAATAACAATAACAATGCTTTAATTATACATTAAACAGGCCCACATGTAAAAATATATATATATATACAGTTCATAGGCTATAAGCTATAGGCCTATAATAGATTCTTATAGATTTTATTTCATTTTTGTAAAAAGAAAGGCACTGGGAAACGGCTCGTCTTCACTGCACTACTAAATCCATTAGAATAAAATTCTAAAAAAAAAAGAAGAAGAACTATTTTGTCACACTTGATGTCCTAAAAATTCTGCCTGTGGTTTGGCCATCGTGGAAAAGATTTTTTATTTTATTTTAAAGTCTATTATTAATTCCATGGATGGATGGAAAACAGAAGCCCTGTGGTCCCAAGTGTTAAAAGATGTGACAAGAAGGGAGAAAGAGGAAGAAAGAGCGGACGTTGATGTAAGTTTATGTAGGACAAGTTTGGCCTTTGATCTTGGAGCGGAGAGTCGTGTGTAGCGATGCGGTTACATCGCCTCAGGTCACCGTGACAACAGCCACCTGCACAACACGGGCTCTTTAGAAGCTCAAACTCACCTCAAAATAGCCCCACTTTCAAATGATTTTATTTATTTATTTATCGCAAATGAATATAGACTTTCCGTCATGCGCGAAAAGTATTGTAATTAAATAATTGACCTCTGGGCCAAAATTATCTGAAACAAGCCACGGGCCACTCCGTATTAAATTAATAAGGTCTAAAGCTTCATTCATTATTCTGCCTTTAGCCCTCTATCAATGGAACATGGCTTTATGAGGCGCGATTAAATGAGCTACATTTGTTGTTTTCTGAGAAGAGGTCAGAGAGTGCCGAACGGCGCGTCTATCGCATTGTTCAACGCTCAATTGTGTCTGTGTCGCTCATGAACCTCGAGACCTCAAATCATCGCCTGTCATCATCCAGCGCGTGCATTCACGTGCGTTGTTGGTGTCACGAAAAAAAAAGCAAACACATTCTGCAGAAGTCTTGTTAGATGCTATAAAAAAATTCAATGCGTTATGCAACCAAAATTTATTTATTTATTTATTCATTCATTGTATGAACATTATTAGACCTGCATTATTGTTTGACATGTCTAAATGTTCATGCAAATGCATTTATAATAGATTATATATCTGAATTAATACCGGACTGTTAAATAAATATTTTATAAAATATTTTAATAACTTAATATTTAAAGTTATTGTAGTGTCATTTGACTTTACTAAACCTAAAATTATCTCAGTTACGATTCTTGCACATGCTTAAAATGATTTTGGTTACACTTTATTTTAAGATGTCCTTGTTACAGTGTATTTATACATTTAAGTACTGAGTAATATTAATTAGGATTAGGGTTTGGTTTAGGGTTACTTGCATGTAATTGTGCATAATGTATTGTTATTATAATAGTAAGTACATGCATGCGTAACAAGGACACCTTGACATAAAGTTTTATCATATATTTTTTTAAACTAAATATCATGTTCTGCATTTCACTTTTCTTCTGAACCCCAAATCCCCTGACGCCCTTGTCAGCATGAGAGAGAGACAGAGATAGGGGGAGCGAAAGTTATGTTTGAAAAGTGTTACCAACAAATTAACAGATATACGCGCCTACGCATAGACCCACTGCCCATATCCGAAGAGGGGAGCAGTTGTGTGTGTGTGTGTGTGTGTGAGTGAGAGAGAGAGAGAGGAAGAAAGAGAGAGAAAGAGGAAGAAAGAGGGCATGAGCGCGCGGCTCTTTCTTGACTTTGCCCCATAATCGTTTCACGCTTCCTTCAGAGTCTCTTTTCCACCTAAAACGTTTAGTCTCACTCCAGTGAACAATTGCAACGGCGCAACAGGGAGCGGAAGAGTCACATTATTTCAAACTACCATTCGTCAAAACCACTGTTACAAAAAAGAGCAGAGAGAACAGCAACAGAGGATATAGGAGAGGGAACTTTTTTTTGTTCTCACCCCCCCGCTCATCCCTCTGTCCAACCTCTAGCCACGGCATGGACTTGGACCAAAAGGGTCCATCTCTGCGCATCGGACGGTCGGGTAGGGCCTTGTTTCTCCATTTCATTTGAACTACTATTGTTTGTTCAAAGTTGTCTACTAATAAAACTGTCTCTCTTTTACAAAACTAAACTAACAAATACAGCATTTGCGCACTTACTACATGGGCTAATATGTCTTTTATAAAACTGCTTGGTTTTTGGATTGACCCTTATATTTATATGACTTTTGAAGGTTCATCTTGTGACACTTTTAACACCAAAAATCTAGAACAACACGGGCCTAGAAATTCTATAAGCTTACATTTTGGCCACACCTTTGCTGACTATGTGATTTTGACAGCAACGTGCTTTTGAGCTTAAAGTGTGCTGGGTTTAGGCCTATTTTCCGGGACTACAGTCCAAAGGGACATAATCAAAATTCAAAACCGTCACACGAATTTTCAAAACAGAACTATACGTGAAACCAATTATATTTCCTGTCACACAACGAGGTTGTTGAAAGATGTATGCTCCAATGGAAAAGGTTTGAACCCGAGTGTAAGTGTCTATACTGCAGATCCAAAAGCGTGAATTATGAGTGTTCAGTTCATGGATTCAGTAACAAATAGTTTTGTGTTTTCAGAAACGTTCGTCGTTCACGCGTCACGTTTAGAACTCCCAATGAAATGGCGCGTGCAATCGAGATTTATGCGTAAATTCTGTAGGTGTTGGTGCACAAATCGCACAGTAGTCAAAACTGATTGTTGTCACATAGAAATTGTATTGTGTTTGTAAAGCTATACATAAAGGGGACATGCATTGATTTATGCATAAATGAAATTCTTTAATTTGACTGCCAAATAAAACGGGATAGACTTTCCTTGAAGACTATAATAAAATTATTATGCGACATTATACAGCCTATATTTGTTTCTCGTGTTTTATTTGTCTGGTGATTTTTTTTATTGGCCTACTGTTATTCAGTTTGTCCTTTTTGCGTCAGAAATACATCTTTGATAGGCCACTGCCTATAACTGATAAGTTTAAACATCTGATAGCCTTGCAATCCTTTGACTAGAGGTTCTGTGTGTTTCAATGATAGCACCTGGGACATGATTTATAGAATTGATCTAACTTTTGATTTAACTAAAACGCAATCTCCAGTTCTCTCGAGTACAATATGAATGTTTGTGTCAGTGTTCATTGCACATACGGCCAACTTGGAGTGGAGTGGAACCATGTGCTTGGCTTTGACTCTGATACTCTGAAATATTCACAATTATTATTAATAAATATTCAGATTTGTGCCCACTTTTATAGAAATGTTATATTTTTGTTTACTGTTTATTATGTTTAATTTCTAAAGTGATCCGACTCATTGCTGCCTTATTAATTTTCTCAAAGCGTTAAAAAATGTAGGCTAATAGATTATATTGATTTAACTAATGATTTGAATGATGAACTTTTATTCAAAAATACAAACCAGAACCAAAAGCAATTTTTATACATGATTTTAGTTGTTTTAGTTTGACTTGTTTGAATATTTAATTTGCTGAATAAATGCAGAAAATTAATTTTGGGTAAATGCTTATAAGCAAGAATTTCCCACCAAGGCATACTATGAGAATATCACGTGAGCCATAGCTAGTAATTTTTGGGTGAAAGGGGCAGACTAGATAAACTAAAATAATTAAGAGAATTTACTCAAAAAATGTAAATGGTTTAATCAGCCTAACGTTCTACAACAATCGTTGTTTATCTGTGGTCCACGTTTGTCTCGCAACATAAGGAACAAAACAACACAACTAACAAATAAATGACGGAGAAATATCAACTGAAAGCCTACAAGGCCTTTGTAACACTGAAAGAACATGGAAGTGTTCAACTTAATTGTTCATGTAAGTAAAACAACTTAATGATCCCCATATTTAAACATCTTATTAAATTTAAAACGGAATAGGCTGCAAAATATCTGTAAATAGCGCTATTGTCTATTTTAATATTGCAACACGATTATCATTAGATACTGTGATTTCACAAGTATATAAGTGAGATTGTGTGTATGCGTATAAATGTGTGTGTGTGTCTGGCAAGCTGACGTGATTCAGCTTCTCCACACGAGACCAAAGGTTCGCCCCCTCGTGGCACTTAAGGCGCACCGCGCGGGAATCTTTTCAAGACTCACAGAATAATACGAATATGTGTTCAAGCACATGAATTTTGAGCATGAGCCTCAGGATTCCAGTGACTCAAAGGTTACCTTTATTCTGACTACATAGGCAAATGCATGTAGGACAGCTGTGTCTCTGTTCCGCGGAGAGGATAACACTGCGATTGGTCACAGAAGATGCACGAAAACTTTCTCCAAAATTTTCTCAGACAAAACCTAAAAAAATCAGTTTAAGAAGAGCAAAGGTTTGAATTGTATACAGGCAAAGAAACATCTCGGCATAATGTAATACACTGAGAAACATTTTTTTCGTTTTATGTTTTGATAGAAAAGTTTTGTTTTAGCAGTGTACTTTTTGTAGCCTATATTTAAGGACATAAATTAATAAACGTATACACCGGTAATAATAAAAAAACAACTACATGTGTTAAAAAATAAAATACTTTAAGTGAATTAATTCAGTAATTTAATAAATTTAATTCAAGTATGTTTTGTATGCGTGTGTGTATATTTTTGCCTAGATAAGTAAAAATAATAAATTAATTAAAGACCACATTAATGTGGATAACCCTAATATTACGTTTTTAAAAATGCTTGTTATTTCTTGGTATTACACTGATCATGCTAGCCACCACAACAATTATAATCACAATTATTTAAAAAAGATAAAAAAAACACACATCACAGTTGCTAAATCAATTAAACTAAACACGACTAAATACCAAGTGCTTAATAATCTGTNCACACATCACAGTTGCTAAGTCAACTAAACTAAACACGACTAAATACCAAGTGCTTAATAATCTGTTGGAAAGCACGGTAATGAAAACTTATTTGGCTTGAAAATAGAGCAAAAATCTGCGTGGAACAGAGCTCGTGTCCGTCAAACAATGTAGATAGGAAGAATCTTTTTTCGAAGGCGCATAAATAACGAATCATTTAAGCAACTTTAATGAATGCACAATCACTCAATTAGTTTATTAAGATTTACCAAACAATTTACCAAAATAACGTGTTTGTGTTTTGAAGTCGTAATTGCACGTGCAAGTGCGATATTTCTAATCATTTGCAAATACAATACTGTTTGAGAAACTTAATTTATTAATTTATTTTGTATGCATTTTTTGTTTTATATGTAGTTCAGTGAAAGGCTGCAATGTGTCAAGTGCCATAAGCAATATTTTAAAATGATTTCAATACATTATATTGCTTATTCATATAATTGAAAACATTCTGACGCAATACCTAATTATTAACTATTTATTAATTAAATGACTGAAAAGAGTGCAAACGGATATTTGAAAATTTCAATTTTATCCCCTTCCTTAATTGAAATTAGACATGGGATCAGCGACACCACTGAACCAACTTCGATTCAAGACTCCCTATTTGTCAGTGCACAATTGGGACAGCACGTCACTTTCATATTGGCTGAGGGTTAGCCAATCGGTGTCGTCTTTATCTGAGCGCGACTCAGGGCGATTGTGACGGCAGAGGTGCAGAGCCCGGATAGGTAGGCTTATCTTGATTGACAGTCGCGCTCGCGCTCGGTAGTAGATTCAGAGCGCCGTAGCTTTGGCGCTGTCCACACGAGAGCAGGTTCTGAAACGCGCCGTGAGCTCGTGCAGTGTTTGCGCGGAAAGGACGGAGGCTCGACCACTGCTTCTCACCGCCGGAGCGCTCACGCTGGAAGAACATCCGACGCGACGAGACAGACAAATTACACTACCGTATCAGCCATCTGACACTTTCCGTGGATTTTTACGCACGCACTGAGTGGTTCAAAACTTGATAACGCCTGTTTTCTTCTTCAGGACATTTCTTGGACATTTTTTCTCAAGTTCAAATTCTTCGCGCAATGGCTATTTCTCTTTTTCTATTTAACTTTGGCAAACATTTTGATTCGGGGTTCATACCATGTACTTTTTAATTTCATATGTCCACGGTCGTGTGTCTATTGTTTGGGGATCTTCGTACTGTCGGAGTTATCAGCATTTTTTACTGAAAAAAAGAGTCTGAGGGCGATTAGAAGATCAAGATGCAAGGAAATCGCGTTTACGTGAAGATACGTTGAACATGAAGTAAATGCTTTGGTTTGTCAGAAACCTCACCAGGATTTTACAGATCCCTGGTAGAGACGCGCTCTGACAGTGCGAGCCTCAGTCACAGTTCACGGGTCACGGTCAGTGGAGCGAGGATGTCAAGATAGAGCTTGGAAACGAGACTTCTACATTTTTATCTAAAGCTTAAGACTGTTCGGACTAATATTAACATTTGTACATATCGCCAGGACTTTTCTTGAAATTCAATTTTTATGAATCCTCACTGATGTCTGAGTTGGTTCGCTCTGGATGTTGGGCCGCAGAAGCAGTCGTGTGACCCTGCAGGGTTGTACCCTGACTGCCCATTTACATTTTTGTTGATTAATTACCTAATGATGAATCAGATAAATTGTTATTTATGAATTATCTCTTTTCGTTTACCCCGCGAGAATCACAAAAACTATTTACGTATATTCTTCTACTCTTGACCTTAGGCCTTAGGGTCTTCAGGTCCAATTGTTTATTTTCCAACCAAAGTTTCTGTGGACTTCCACACAGCTGAAACTGTTTAAGACAAACATTTCCGAGCAGAACGGACAGAATACATACGCACAAACCTTTAAAAGAGCAAGAAGAGGAGGACATTATAAGCTTTTTTTTTTGTGGTTTTTCACGGGAAGGCCTGTTCTGCTGACCGATGGAAATCCACTGCAAACACGACCCGTTCGCAGCGATGCACAGTGAGTTCACGGTAGACTTTCACTTCAGGCTAACTGCTGTTAAATGTTTGATTTCTTTCAAAGTTCTCAGAATAAGCTATTCTTTTTTTTTCTCCTATTCTAATATTCCTTTCAGAATTAGATTAGAACTGAAATATACTACTCTGATTAAATCTAACGAAAGCAAAGCACTTTGTGCACTATAGCTGGTAAACTTTAAAAAAAGGCAACGGTGTCGTAAATAAAGGTTACGTTTTCGCTGTTTGGGCCAATTTATTTAGGGAGTTTTCTCTTTATTAAGAACCGGGTTGCNAAAAAAAAGGCAGCGGTGTCGTAAATAAAGGTTACGTTTTCGCTGTTTGGGCCGATTTATTTAGGGAGTTTTCTCTTTATTAAGAACCGGGTTGCTTTGTTAGAGCTTTTGCCTTCTGTTTGACAATCCCTGGGGGAAAGAGAGGGGGGAAGAGATCGCGGCCAAGGCCAGCAGCCAGCGGACACAAACTGAACTTGAACCGCAGCTGAGAATATGGCAAGCAGGCTCCGTAACCTTTAAATACTTTGCTTGAGGGTGGTTGTAAACAGGCCACTTGTGTGGTTAAAAACGAAAGCTGAAGTTGCCCACTGTAGCGGAGAGATGTGTGGTCACTCATTCGTGACATGGCGGACACCGGTGGTCCCCCAAGATACCAGCGTTAAGGGCCCCTTTTCTCTTTCCCTCTCTTTATTTCTTGTTCTTGTTGCCGCCAACGCGCAAATCACAGCTTACACACTTTAAATCATTACGAATGGGCATATTTAGTTTGCAAGACATACTTTAGAATTAAATTAAAAATATATTTTTATAATTATTATAAATATTTCTAAAATATTTATGAAAAAAGAAATTGTGTACATGTCCTCAATTTGTTAGAAAAATAGGAAATCGCAATGTCTTTGTTATAAAAACCAAGAGCTGCCAATCACATATTATGCACCTTGAAAATACAATTGTGATCTCTCTCTCTCTCTCGTCCCTCTCTCGCTCATTCTTTCTTTCTCTTCCAGTCTTCTTTCTCATCGATGAATAAAACCTCATACACCAAGCCACCGCAAAACTCAAATATGCGCGCACCCACCCACTTGCACACGCACATCTATGTGAAATGACATCTATTGGCACGGTGAATGAAACGGTGGATTAGATGTATACACATTTCAGAAGCTAGAACGAATCACGTTTCCTCTCCGCCACAATATCTCAACACAATCCGCGGGGTAAAACGATTACACCGAAAATGTCAAACGGTGCAAGCCTTGAGAATAGACTGTGACACGAACCTGCGAGACTTTTAGGAAAGACACAGAGAGAGGAAGAAGACTTTAGGATGTTTTAAACTCGTACTTATCTTGCTCATGAATATTAATAAGACTTTGCAGGTTTTAAAAACGCGTGATTATAAAAAGTGTGAACTCTTGTAGCCTAAGTTACTATAGGGCCTATATTTAACACTTCCTCTGGTGCAGTAAATTAGATGTTACGGTTGTTATTGGGCCACCGGTTGGCCTTCAAAATTTGTTAGTCTTATGCTAAACTGACATAAACGACGAATGCAGATTAATATTTTTTTCGAGAGATTTCAAATATTGTTTCATCTAATCTTATTTTAAATGTAAAATGCAAACCTATAAATATTTATTCTCTTAAAATAATAATAATAATTCAGTCTTAGGAGAAGAGCTTTAAAGTTTAAACTAAGAAAAATAAGATTTTGCTGAAATTTCAGAAAAGTGCCATTGTTCTGTTTCTTTGCTCTGAGTTTGCCTTCTTGGTTGTTTGTTGTCGCCTGTTAAAAAAACATAAGTATTTTATAATAATAGACCGCGTTTTACGAAGTTTAGACTTAATGTTTCATTAGAAATGAATGATTTGATAAATAAATAAAAAGGTATTATAAATGAGCTTACGACGTGATTAACTTGAGTATAAGATATATGACAAAATATTTGATTTACAAAGTCAAGCTAATTATGAATTAAAAAACCCTCTCTTTAAAACTTTTTTTAATCCAGCAAACCTAAACGCTTTTTATTCAACGGTAGGCTACTTCTTATTTATTAGGCTACTTTAATATTATGGTTGATTTTTTTTTTTTTTCAATACAAGATAAAACAAGCTTTTCATTTTGTAAAATGTAACTATCTGAGATTTTATTTTCAAACGCTGCGTTCCTTTCCGAAAACATTGAATTGACTCTGCACGAATGAAGGTCTAGTCCCTTACTTGTTTCTTTTTTTTTCGTGAGTCTGTTTGTTAAAGCACGCTGATGTCACGTCGCTTTGCTGGGGTTTGGAGCGGGTTTAATCGGAGCGGCCGATAGCGGATCGTAATGGAGCAGCGTCTCTAATCGGGTTTATTTTCTGGATGGGGGAGCATGAATGTCTTTCAGCCGCTCTCGCTATTTCTAAACGGAACCTGCCTCGAAATCAATCAAAGCTCTAGGAACACTTCGATTTATAAGCCAGCCGTATTTGCAGAAGAAACGGGGAAAAGTCTTGGCCAGATCACATCTGAATAGCTTGTTTCGTTTAATCCCTACTGCAGCCTTTTCTCTCTGCACTTATATTCAAACAAACACACATACACACTCATACATGCTCTCATTCACTCAACTTGTTCTATGCATCTTTTAATTGCATGCATGCTTTGTACATAACTATTACTGTAAATCAGTGCTTATAGCTGCAGCTGACAAAGTTTTTGAAATTCAAGATAAATTGATTAAAAATAATTCTAAGCCATGCATTTTTTTTATAACTTAAATAAGTCCTTCCAGAGGAAGAAACATTTTATACTCAAGTTTTAACTAGTGGGTATATAGCACTTTTTATTTAAACAACAAAACTGGTTTTGTTTTAAAAATAATTATTCATTTAGCAGATGCTTTTATCCAAATGAGGAATATGTTTGCACACCTAATTTTAAATGTACATCCTTAAAAATCAATTTAGCTAGTTGACTCCATGACTTCATCACTTTGCTCAAGGGTATTCAGATAATAAACTGCAACTGAAAGAAAAAAAGAAAACTAAAACGTTAATAGAAAGGAAAACGAAAAGGAGGTGAAATGAAACAGAAAATAAAATGCGTTAAAAAAACAAGGTTTACAAACCCACCTCTCAGAAATCGAACAGGTCAAATCTCTCACTAAAGGATTTTTTTTAATATGAAAATGCTGTTTTTTTTTCTGCATATTGCCTTGAGAAAATGAAAATGACATGTAGCTGGGTTTTAATTTTCTGTTAGCTGAACTTATGGGCACACAAGGCCATAGGTCTGTTTGATATTGCCTTCTCGGATGTATTTAAGATCCATTACCCTGTAGCTTGGATTAACAGACATCCCCCAGTTCTTTTGTGTGTGTAAATGTGTGTTTGTGTGTTCCCCTTCTGAAGCAATCAGTATGTTAATATGACAGATTGACTGGATTACCACGTAGACTTCTGCACAGAAATGATGATAAGATACTGAATTCTAATGAATATATACAGTACAAGAATGAAAGAAAATTGGTATCCAAAAGTCTAAGCCCACCAAGGAGGTCCATCCCACCACCCACTGTGCAAAAAAGACACACAACAACGATTATAGACAGACAGACACAAATAGACAGACAGACACAAATATTAACTTGGGTGAGGAGGTCATGTGCAGTTCTCTAGGTGACCACTAGGGGTGATATGATAAAGAGGAGAGGAAGAGACTGCATAATGGTAACCTTCAGGTCAAACACACACACACACACACACACCAGGATGGGACAGCAATGCTTTTTGCCCACCATGTGTCAGCTTCTGTATTTAAGGAAGATATGATTTGCTCAGCTCACCTTTTATTGCTGTTTGTGTCTGCAGGGCATGGAGGGGTGAATCAGCTGGGTGGGGTGTTTGTAAACGGGCGGCCCTTGCCTGACGTGGTGAGGCAGAGGATAGTAGAGTTGGCCCATCAGGGCGTACGTCCGTGTGACATCTCCCGCCAGCTCCGGGTCAGCCACGGCTGCGTCAGCAAGATACTGGGCAGGTGAGTTCTGCTTATCGTAAAGAAAAGTGAGGAAGCCTTTTGAGTTTACATCACTAGCAAAAAAGTACCAAAGTACATAGTACTAATGTACTTTGTATGTAATGCAAGAATAAGGGTAATATACACACAGTATATAGTTACCATTTAGTACAACCATATTTTTGGTGTGGTTTCTATTACTTCCATATACTCATTCTGTATATATCACATTTAAAACATTGAGAAGCACACTACCATTCAAAGGTTTTGGGTCAAAATTAAAATGTGTATTAATTCAGGACAATTATAATGTTACCAAAATTCTGTTTCAAATAAATCCCATTCTATTCAATGTTTTATTCATCAAAGAACTCTGAAAAAAGTTTTCACAAAATATTGAGCAGCACAACTGTTTTCAACATTGATAATACTAAGAAATATATATATATATAAAAAAAAAATTATATATATATATACTTCTTTAAAAGACATTAAAATGTTAGTGTAGTTTTTTTTTTTTAAATCACTTTATGCAGCTCACTTCTGAAGCTGTAAACAAATAGATTAACATGAGCTGTGCATTATAATAAAGAGTGAATGAGTCTTGCAGCTATTAGCGAACATGTTACTAGACATGCTGGACCTCTCATATTTTATTATAGAGGTCAAATGACAGTTTCTCGAGATACTTTTTGATTATTTCATATAACAATGAACAGGCAATGTAAAGTTGGCTAAATGTGTTTGTAGTCTGCGCTATCAGACACCACGGATTAGTTCCCACACACAGAGTTTGTCTAGTCCCAGACTGAAAAGGATTTTGAATAGAGAATCTCTATTGCCTGTGCTATTTTATCCAGAACTAGGCTTAATCTTTGCCTGGGAAACCAGCTTAATGTCCTCTATTGCATTCAAACAGTGGGGCCAGTATGTGTTTGGAGTCTTGCCTTTAAATGCTTTCCAACCCTCCTTCCGTTCTTTCATCAAGTCAACTTTTACTTAATCCATAATAAATATCAATTTCTGAAATATCCATTCACTGATGAATGCTGTCCGTTCGCTTGATATTCTCTCTGTCGTCAGTTCAACTTGAGGCTGACTCAGCGCTTCCTTTCAAAGAAGACACGTTGAAATTCAGAAATTCTCAAATCTCGCACTGAAGCCAAAGTCAAAGCGCCGTCTTTTCTTTCTGTCTTTCTGGGACAAAAAAGAAAAGATTCATCACATTTTACATTTGCATCAAAATGACACTGGCACCATACGTCTCCCGAGGCGGGAGGGATGGCTGGAAGGACGGAGAGAGAGAGGGAGAGAGAGAGGAGGAAAGAGAGAAGGAGAGGGAGGAAGGGGTTAAGGGGGAGGACAGAATTTGAATGGATAAAGGTGTGGATTAGTGCTAGAGCCTTTAGCTATATCAAAAAAATGTGTTTCCCATTGTTCTCCTTTGCCTCAACCCTCTTCCCCCAGCCCTGGTCCAACTCACTCAACCGTTACTGCGGCGCTCGGTGCGTGCGTGTGTGTGTGTGTGCGGTAATATCTTCCCTCCCTCTTACTGCTCAGGCAGAAAACACACTAATATGTGGGCTGCAAGTGAGGTTTGAGTAAATAAGGCGTATGACTAACCCTGCTCTCTTGTTAATGAGGGAATTTCTGCACGTACGTTTTGGTGAGCTTTTCATGGCTGTGCTGTATGAGCTGTGCTTTTGGTTTATGTTTGTGTGTTGGACCTTAACTAAACTAAAGCAGTTAGACACGTGAGATGAAACGAAGCACCTAAAACCCCCTTAACCATGGTTAAAATCTCTATAATGCACAACGTGGCTTACTGCTTGATAAAACACCAGCACAAGCAATATATGAGACATCAGTGTTCAATAAATGTGTTCATATTAAGCATTCATTTATTAATATTAATACAATTTCCAATACATTTTCTTTAGGTTATAAAGCATATTGATATTATTTACTATCTTAATATACACTACCATTCAAAAGTTTTGAGTCAATAAGATTTAATACTTTTATTGAGCAAGGATACATTAAATGTGTCAAAATACCCCCCCCCCCCAAAAAAAAATACAAAAATAAAGATAATGCTACAAATTTATATGAATACCTTATTTCAAATGAATGCTGTTCTTTTAAACGTTCATCAAAGAATCCCAAAATAAGTACCACAGTTTTTACATAAATATTTAACAGCACAACTGGTTTGAATAATGATAATGTTTCTTAAGTACCTAATCACCATATTAGAAAAAATATTAATTAATATTAATCACTTCAAATAATGATTATTCCACCAAATTACCTATTTTTCAATATATTTTATATTTAGTTTTTAATAAATGTACTATTATTACTAATTAATTAAAATAAATAATATGTAATAATAGTATTTTTTTTTTAGATATTAATAACTTAAACTAACGAGTATTCCACCATGACCATTTGCTTAAATATAAACTTTTTACACTTGCCATGTATCTTAATTCAGCATTAATACAGAATGTGTGGTCACAGGTGTGTTGTTATCTGCATGGCTTTAAAGCATCTCATCCATTTAAAATGTAGACCAGACCCTGTTTTATTATTCCTGTGTGTACATATAAGGTTTGATAGTGCTCATCTGTGGCTGTTTTTTGTAAACAGTCTGATATTTTCTGATTATGTTTGTGAAAGGTATGTGTTGTTCTCTGTGCCTGTGTTGCTAGTAACCAACTGTGCACTGACCGCAAGACAACGCAGGATAAGCATATGACTCTCTGTTTATCTTGCCCGGTGATATACAGCTCTCTGTCTGTCTGCTCCACAGGTACTATGAGACAGGCAGCATCAGACCAGGGGTGATCGGAGGCTCCAAACCAAAGGTTGCTACACCCAAAGTCGTCGACAAAATCGCTGATTACAAACGCCAAAACCCCACCATGTTTGCCTGGGAGATCCGAGACAGACTGCTGGCAGAGAGGGTGTGTGACAATGACAGCGTGCCCAGCGTCAGCTCAATCAACAGGTGTGTGTGTGCACTGTAAAAATCATCCATTTAACTTGACACAAACATTTCTGGCTATCTGATGTCCATTTGATCAGTTGATTTCATCATCAGTCATTTAATTCACTTTGTTTTTTGATAAAACATAAGATATATGAAATATGTGTTTTCCGAATGTGTTTGTGGTATTGCTTCACTTTGCTAACATGAATAAAGTGTATTTGTGTACACTACTATTTAAAAGTTTGAGGTCAGTAAGATTTTTCCTTTTAAATTAATACTTT
>SCHK01440773.1:1675-12763 GCA_004124795.1 Poropuntius huangchuchieni
AATATACTGCCCCTTGAGGCAACACAGAGAATGCAGTTCATACTTTCCTACTTGAAACTATTCAGAACACAACAACATGAAATCAAACTCTTATTGTTAGAAGCGTTTGTGCTCACATACTGATATCATCCAGAAGATCCTTTTATCTGTCCTGAATTTGTTCTCTTGTAATATTTTCTCATTTTCTACTCCCACCATCTCCTTATTCTTTCATTCTAGTCCTGTTCTTTATTGCTCTGGGGAATGACAGATGTAGTCTAATTATCTGTGCATTTGCATGTGTACTGCAGCGAACGTCCCAGGATTCAGTTTGTGAGAGATTGCAGTGTGTCAGTGTGCACATGTGAAGGAAAAGAAGTACTTGAGTTGAGGATGCATGGATGCACGTACTATATGCTGGAATTGATGTGTGTGTGTGTGTGTGTGTGTGTGTGTGTGATTAATGTGTGTTGTCCAATATGAAGTGTCCGGGTTCTTTTATCAGGAGTTCACTGGGGCAGGTCGAGTCTCCAGCACATGTCTACGGTTCACCAGAACAGATAACACAACCATCACACTGTTGTCACGGTCACAGATAAAACACAAACACTTCACACCTCATACATCACCATTACCCACCATGCCCTGGGAATGGAAGCGTGCGATTATTAGAGTCACCTGTGTATGCACAGTTTGATATGTTTGTAGCTTTGTGTGTTTACGTGCATGTCAAACCTAGCCGTACTCTGCAGACAAACAAGCTGAAAATTGTCTTCAGGAAATGTCTACCTAACAATGCTGCAAATGCTAATTTTTCTCATAGTTTTAGGGTTTGGGGTAGGGTTTACAGGTGGCAGTACTTTGAAAAGCAATGTGTGCATGCAGTTGTAGATGATACTATCTGCCAAAACTAGCAATAATCTTTCATTAAATTTAATCAAACTGAAAATAATCTCTTTCTTCTTTCATTCAGCTCACCTCTTCACTTTTTTGTTCAATGTACCGTGTTGGTTAAATCGTCCACTGAGATTCTGAGATTACCAGTAGGACCACACACACATGAACACACACACAGCTTAAATAAGACTGATTAGAAGTTGAAAGCTACAGGTCTTCACTGGTCACCAAAAAGTATACTTTAAGTTCATTTTAATAGGAAAAAAACAAGGTCTATAAGGTCCAAGTATACTTTCTATACAGTATTAGGTCTAATTAAATCAGTTTATTATTAGTAGACTTAAGTCCTATTTACTAATTTAGTACTCCTTGGGACCGAATTGGCCAACTCTTAGTTTATAAAATAATTATTTTTAGTATACCGTAAGAGTAATGGCAATTGACTTTGAGTACAAAACTAGTTTTTCTTTCAACACCAACTATACTACGAGTGACGTTATATATATACTGTTAGTTTACTACCTATATACCTCTAGCTCACTTTTTAGTTTATGAAAGAACACTTTGTAGTGTACTAAGTGTACTATAGTTAACTACTATTTTAATAGATTTTAAACTGCATGTGTACTCATAAGTTTTCTGAAGTATATCTTCATTAAAAGTTTAAGCCCAAGTATAGGCCAAATATACTTTTCTGTATACTTGTAAATGTAAGTCAAGTATATTTAAATATGAATTTGTTTACTACACCTCTGATAAGTATACATAAAGTAGACTGGTGGTATACTGTATTAATTTTAGTCTAAACTAAATGTACTAAAAGCATAGTTGAATAAACATTTTTTTGTAAGGGTTAGCATTCTTCATCAGAATACTGCATTGATTGGCTAGTATTTTTTTTTTCTGGTAAACAGCATGGCTATGCTGGTCTATGCTGGTTTTTTCAACAGTGCACACACAGGACCACATGTTGGCATGTGTTTTCAAAGAAGTTTTTAAAAAACTCTCATTGGACAGAGTCTCCAGTTCTCCCTACATTTCAAACACAATTAAGCCTGATCCATATAAACACACCACGGATGGCCCAATCCATCCCAAGCACATGCTCCAATGTGCTTCCCATCTAGAACCAACATGGATCTCATTTCTATCCTTAAAACCTCCAAAACCCCCCTTGGTTTTGCACATGCATATTATGGACCATAAATTGTAGTTGATGTCCATGGGTGTTTATTTGCAGAGTTTGGTGTACCTTCATCATGCACACAAGGGGTTTGGTTTAATAGTTGCATCTGGAAAATGAGCCACCATTAAATCCAATGACGACCATTTAAGCAGTGCTTGCTATTAGCGTGTGTGTACGGCGAGTGGTAGCACTTGTCCACACAAACAAGTGCTTGAACAAACAACTTGTCAGCTTTCTCGTTCTCTGAATTCTCCCCTTCATTGCTTCTTGAACACCGTTGAGACTTTGGCAGAGATTGCAACCACCTGTTCCTGTGGCCCTTGTAACCTCCCTACCCATGACTCCCTGCATCTCCCCATGCCACACTTTTTGTAATTTTGGACTAAATTCATTTATATGTTGCAATAATTGTCCCTAATTGTTTCTTTGAAGGAGACCGAGGCGTTCGGGACATCTGGCCGACACATGTCCTGCATCCGTGAGGCGAGCCGTGCTTCCAAATGCTTCTGAGAGGGCAACTTTGTACCCAGCGGGAAATTTGTTCTCCCCCGGCCTTTAGGGCAAATCAACAGTGAGCACGGTCGATCTCTTTCAGTTGGGATGGTGGCACTTTGACCCTGGTTAGATGATAAACATTGCATGAAACCATGGCCCCCCTCAGATCTACTGTGTGCTGCCGTTTCAGGAAAGAGGGTTCTGGGATAACTCAACCTGCTGACCCTGATAGTGAAAGTAAGGCGCTAATACTCTCATTGGGAATCGTTAAAGTTTCTCCACGGGGAATAGGTGTCCTGCAGTCCATTCTTTTCAAATACAGTTAGGCCTGATCCATTTGAACATGGCACGCATGGCCCAATCCATTCTGTCTACGTAGTCCAGCTCTGTAGTTCTGGGAAAACTCAACCTGCTGACCCTTGATGGAGAAAATAAGGAACTAATGGTGAAGTCTCACTGCATGGAATGGATGTCTGGACCTGCAGAGCAACCTTCAGGAATGTACGGAAGATCTCTGGACTTTCCCGTGTGATTATACATTCCTCATAAGAACTGACACTGACACTGAAACAAGCATTTTTATAAGATCTGGCTCAGGCATACACCAATAAATAGTGAGAATTGCATCGCTATAAAGCAGAACAAGTATGGACGTGCAAAACATTGTCAATGTGAGTCAGGATTTTTTTACATTAACATATAATTATGTGTGTACACCACAAACCCACCTACACGCACATTTACGACTACACACGTGAGCCGGGGGCCGCTGCACAATCAGTCATTGAGTCTGAAAGCAAAGAAAGTAAATATGAAGAGCTAGAAAAGCACACATGCACACTGGCCTCCTTTTCTACACTCTGACATACACTCACATGCTAATAAAACACTCACTCACAGGTTTGTTTTCTCTGCTGCTGTGTGTGAGTGATGTCTTACTCCTCTCTGAGTGGCTGTCAGTCAGTGGGTTATTTATCCTTCACTGATTCCCGCTCACCATCTGGGAAATCCACTCTGATTTTCTTTCCTGCAACACCTGCAGTGTTCTATCCTCTCCACTTATCTCTTCCTCACACTCTTTTTCTAGTTTCTCCCTCTCAACGATTCGGACCTCAGTAATTAATGGAAATTATGAATGAACAGGTTGATGGATGAATGGATGGACGGATGGATGGATAGACGGATGGATGAATGGATCTTTAGATGGATGCGTAGATGGATGGACCTTTAATTAGACGGATGGTTTGGTGGATAGAAGGGAAGGATGGATGGCTTTATCTTTGACTAGATGGACAGACAGATGGATGGATCTTTGGATTGATGGATAGATTAAGGGATGTATGGATACTGTAGATGTATATTGGATTGATGGTTGGAAGGAAGGAAGGATGTTGGATGGGTGGATTAATGGATAGATGGAAGAACGGATGGATGAATGGATGTTGGATAAATGGATGCATGGATGAACGAATGAATAATTTGAGGGATGGATGGATTGATTGATTGATTGATTGATTGACTGACTGATTGATCAATTCATGGAAAGATATGGATAGTTGAATGCACAATCAAATAAATGGATGGATGGATGGGTGATGTGATGGTGAATCATGAATAGATGGATCTTTTGATTCAAGGAAGGAAGGATCTGCATTCATATGGATGGGTGGATAAGATCTAAGGATGATAATACATGGATGGATGATGACTAAATTAATGATGGATAATGAATGATTGATGAATCTTTGGATAAATAGGTGAATAGACATACAGATGGATGATGATGATGGTGAATATATAGATCATTAGATCCGCTGGGTCTTGCTGTTTTGCAAATGTGGCTCATTTGAGGTCACACACCAGGATCAAAGTCATGATGTAGAGCACAATCACGCACGCATCTCTCCTCTAAAGCTAAGATCAGTTCATGAAGTTCCCTCTCACTCCTCAACCTGTTTCTAATGAAACTCAATCCACCACACTAAAGAGAATTAAGATTACGCCTCAAACCTGACAGCGTGTGTGTGTGTGTGTGTGTGATCTTATGTAAGTAAAACACTTTTTTTGTCCAAAGCACAACCCCAAACAACCCTGGTCTCTGTTCATCTCTGACTCCAAACAGGTGGGTGAATGAAAGCCAAGAGCTTTACACAAGATCTCTCAAGTTACCAGTTGTTTTTAAAAATGCTATGACATCAACATAAATTACAGTTAGGAGACACAGGCCTCCCCGGGTGAGGCATCATGGGTAGGTGGGGCTACTGAAACCATGGCGGCCCTTTGAAGATGAGAAAGTATTTAAAAAATTTGTTAAACGAACACTAATCCTGAACAAATGTTCTCCCCAGTGCTCAGCGCTGATGACTTACTGAGGGCTCGGGTGCACATAAAAAGAAGCAAAAGAAAAATGCGTGAAGCAATACATTCATTGTCTGCATATAAGTTATGACTTTTCAGCAGACTGGAGAGGAAGCCTTATAACTTCATTTGAAACATGCTTTTGTTATTGTTGAAAATAACATTTGCAGTGAGAAAGAAAATAAGGGTTTCTTGGAAATGAAACATCTTCTCTCACTATAAATCACTTATAAATCACATAAATGTTTCCTTCTTTCTCAAGAACGGAAATGTATGGTACCACATTAATGCTGCCCATGCCAACGCAAATACAATGTAAACGTAACATTAACACAATGCAAAACCGACATGATGACTGTGGCATTACCCAGATCACTGAGGCAAAACTGCAACTGAAGCGTGTCAGATTCTGCTTCCTGTGGTTCTACATTTGAATAACGCACACTTAAAATCACTCATCTGTAATGGACACTCATAGGAAGCAAATCACATCACTTCAGTATCTCACTTGTTTTAGCAACGAGAAATGGCTGTGTGTGTGAGAAAATGAAAAATAAAGAATGGAAATACAGACAGAAAGGATAAAAGTGACAGAAAAGGAGAATGTAAAAGGACCCAGGAGTGAACTCTGTGGAACATCTCGTCTCAAACACAAAAAATTGAGAGTTAAAATCACAGCTTTAGATTTTATAATATACGTTTGCACAAATGTGTCTCGGTTTTCTGAGATAAGTTAATTCAACTGAAAAAATAATGGCTTTTATATCTGACTTGTTTCTTCTAGACAATAAGACAAATTAAGCAAATGAAAACGTCTGAATTAGATTTTTCTCCTGAAAGAAATTAATCATATACATTGTGAGTTGTCAAATTGTGAGATAGAAAAGTCTATATTAAACATTTTAATCAAACATTTCTCTTCAAAATTCTTCCAAAAGGTGCAGTACAGTATGTTTTTTTTTTTTTTTTTTTTTTTTGCAATTTATAACTTTTTAAAATCATAGAAAAAACAGAAAAAGAAAAAAACATCTGAGACAATGTTAATACTTCAAAGAAACATAAGTGAGATTTCAATGAAGTCCCCTGAGCTAAGAAAGAGCAATTCTAAGCACTAATATTTCCTTTGGGTAAATGAGAAAACAGTTTCATTGAGCTGCAGATGGATTTAGCGTGTGTGTGTGTGTGTGTGAGTAAATGTTTGTGTAAGTGTGTAGTGAGATCCTATCACACTAAATGCTGCATGGCTCAATGGAGCAGTTCAGAGAGCAGATGAGCGGGTGATGAAGGAAAAGTTTGAAGAAGTTCCTGTGTTTAAAAAAGAGATATATACAGGCGACCCGCATACATATACTGTATAACACTCAGATATGCACACAAGTCATATCTCTCTCTTGTTTGGAATGGAATTCAATGCCATACACAGTACAAATACAGTGGACAGTATTTTTTTTTTTTTTTTTTTTTTGTATGCAGTACCCTAAATGTATGCTGAAATGTACAGTATTCAACAGGGAACAATGTATGTATCCCACAATGAAATGTTCTGACTTGACCTTTCATTTGCAATATGACAGTGCCTTTATTATTGATCTACTATTATTATATTTATTAATATCTTTAAATAGCTTTTCAGGTTTCCTTTTAGTTTTAGTTTATATGCTTTTGTCATTTAAAAAAAAAAATGATTTTCTATTTAGCTTACATTTATTTTACAGTATTCCAGCTGTAGTCATTTTAGTACTTCTTATTATCATACATGTTTTTTTGTTTTTTTTTTAGTTCTAATTTTTAGATTTTATTATATTTCAGCTTTATTACAAATAACAAAAAAGTTAAAAGTAACTACACTGGTGAAATATGAACTGAAGAGTATTAATGAATTATTATGTAATATATATTTTATTTAACTATACCGTACTCTGCAGTATGCAGTAAGCAGCATTTAGTTCCTGACAAAGCCTCTGTCCTCCATATGCATGCAGACTTATGTCAGGTTCCAATCTGAGCAGTGACTAATGAGAAGAGTGATAAAACGAAGATAAAAACAAAAGAGGATGAAAGAGAACAATAAAATGTTCTAAGCGTCTCTATACAGAAACAAAGATTCTTTCATTCAGTCTTAGTGATTCACGTGATGGTCCATCCTGCTGATTTCCCAGCATTCACAGCAGTTACAAACCACAGAATGAACCTGAGATTTACACATTGTCATGTCTGTCCCAGTGGACACAGTCTCTTTCAGCCCGATGTCCTGATGCAGCCCAGATTCCGCCTGGATTCACACTGATGTGGTCGTGTCAGATGGAGAAAGAGGTTTTTTATCAGGTTGGGCTGTAAGTGTGTGAGATATGCGCTCTTCTCTGAGTCATGTAATCAGTTAAACTAACCAGGGCTGGTATGGGATGGAGTGTTTTAGATTGCATACTACATACTGGAAACATTAAAGTACACAACGCTTCAGAGAGCCCAAACATTTACACTGTGGATTATATATAAACTCTTAAAAATAAGAGTTAAAGATGTCATTTTGAACAGTTCTTCAAACAACATTTTATTTTCTTAGAGTGAAGAATAATTCAATAAAGAACCTTTTCCCTCTGTAAAGAACCTTTATACCATTCAAAAGTTTTAAGATTTTTTAAATGTTTTTCAGACGTCTCAGTTATGATCACCAAGTATTTATTCAATCAAAAATACAGTAAAATCAGTACTGTTGAGAAATATTATTATAGCTATTTTCTACGGAAGCCCGTTTCTACCACTGAATAAAAAATAAAAAAGGTAATTTTGACTTTTTTCCTGCAGTTGACATTTTAATACATTATACAGTGTAATTTATTCTTGTGATCGCAACTGAATTTTCAGCAACATTAATCTTTAGCGTCACATGATCCTTCGGAAATCATTCTAATATGCTGATTTGCTGCTTGAGAAACATTTATTTTAATCAATTTAATGTGTCTTTGATAAATAAAAGTATATATATGATATATGTACATATATCATCATTTTTCTGTATCCCAACTTGGACTGAAATATTTTATCATCACATGCTCAACAGGAGAAGAGAAGCATTGAGAGATGTTTCCGCTGGTTCGGAATCACCTGTCCTTCCATGTGTTTGAGCAGATGCAGGTTATAAAGCAAGCTGTTTACCATGGGTAAAGAGAGAGCATCCTTGTGTGCGTTTGGCTGAGTGTGTTTTGGCTCAGCTTGAGAGGTGTAGCCTTGAAACAGACACAGAGCTCTAGCCATACACCAGAGAAAATGAGAAATGCATGTTTGTGTGTGTGTGTGTGTGTGTGCGCACACAAACTCTGATGGCCGCATATGAGTTGTGGTTTCCTGTCTGACAGATATGTGTTGTGGTATATTAGTCCAGCACCAAGTATGCACTGACACCAAGGCCATTGATTTTGTTGAGTGTGTATGTGTGTGTCCACATGCATGTGTGTGGTCCAGCAGGTTCTGTGTGACTAATTGAGGGGTCTCAGACAAGTACTCCGTTTCCCCCCTTTTCAGAAACACACATGTACACATAGACTAGAGGGTATTATCTTTGAATCCATCCGTCAAGGGGAAGATGGTTACACAGAGTTATAGCAACAAGGACTGACACAAAAGTCGCTGTCTGTGTGAGAAAATAAAAGTAAATAAATGGAAAAACAGAGAGAAAGGAGAAAAGTGACAGAGAAAAGGAGAATTTAAGAGGACCCAGGAGTGAACCCTGTTGAACATCTTACCTCAAACCAAACAAATTAAATGAGAATTATCAACATCTCTGTAGATTCTGTATGTTTGTACAAATGTCTCAGTTTTCCGAGCTAAGTTAATTCAATTTATAAATGAATGATTACTTAAATGTACTTGTTATTGAAGTATTTTTGGTTTAACTTTATTTTCTAGTTTCCTTTATCTATCTTTGGTTATGTCCAGTTTTTTATGCAGCACCAAGGGAGCTATTTTTTTTTAAAGGATGTTTGTACTCTACTTCACTCTCACTATGATGTATGGTGGCCAGACATGACTCTGTTCAGGGTGACGTCTCTCATTTATTCAGTTCTCACACAACAAACCCTTTTGTTTTTGACAAAACATTCTCCGTTTAATGCTCTAAATGGCTTTAATTAGACAGATCCATTTAGAGTTTTTTTTTTTGTTTTGTTTTTTTCAGTTGGACATTGCCTCTTGAAAGGTTTTATTCTTTGTTTGTTTATGAGTCTGGAAAATAAGATGATGAGAATGTCACGAGGGCCTTCTTTTTTGTTGCCTTCTTCCATACATGATTGATTCTTCAATTAGGGAATGTTTCTGTAACATATGATGGTCATTAAAAAGAAGAACAATGATTTAAGTTTTAAAATATAGTTTGTATTAGTTTTAAACCTTTACTAACTCCAGGCATTTCAATTTTACCTCAAAATAACCTTAAAATACACTTATAATGTAATTTATAATAATGCATTTGTCCCCAATTCTGCTGTAATTACTGTTGCATTACAGCGAATAATTTACATTTTAGTTATAAAGGAAATAAGAAAAGACATTTATGTAAGTTTTGTGGTCCATCATTTTCAAAAAAAGAACCCAAAACAAAACAACAACAACAAAAAAACCTTTAAAGAATTATTGGCATCATACATCATTTAAACACAATAGCAATCTACCACGTGTATTTTTTTTTCAAGTAAAAATTGTCAATCAATCAATCTTTCTGAGTAACTTTATTTGTCTATTCTGTTATAATATCATGTATTATTTTTTAACCCTACTTAAATACATGCCTTCCATTCATTCTCCAACTGGAGAATGGGATTTAGCTTTTTTCCTGTTCATACCCACTGCTCTTTTCTTTCAGTGAAATGCAATCTCCATCATTCCCTGTGTGTTTTTCTGTCAGCATTCGCCTGTAGAGTGAGGACAGGCCGGTTTGTGTGTGCATGTGCAGGAGAGTGTGTGAAAGGCTATACGTTTATGCACGTGTGTGTCAAGTGCGGACAGGTTTGTGGTGGTGTGCTAATATACTTTGCGATGTTTGTGATGTGTGTGCTGACAGACTTAAAGGTTTTGCACCACACCGCTGTGCTGATGTGTCTCTCTGTCTCCTTCTTGCCATTACTGGAGTCATATTATAAATTCAGTCAACGAGTTTCTATCATTTTCCCCATTTTGGCTCTTTTTCTTTTAAAATTCCCTTTTGACTCTCTCTCTCTCTCTCTCTCTCTCTCTCTCTGTATCTGCTTATTGTGGGGAAACGTTGTGAAATGTGTTTGTAGGTTTAGGATAAACCGCCCTGCATTTGCTGGAGACATACCAAGAGAGTGGAATTAAATGGCTGCTCTTTGGAGTTGGATTCCCTCAGAACGGGAATGTTGGGCTCTCCAGCAACCACTAATAATCCTCAGACTGGCGGGCTGGCCTTGTGTCCCGTGGCCTCTCACTGCCTCCCTCATTCAGCTTTCTGACGACACTATGAGGGAGAAAACTCCAATATGCTCTGTTTTCTTTTGCAGAAGGATGAAAGCATGGAATTCCAGCTCTAGGATTATGTGCTTGGCCTGGCAACCCATGTCATGAGAGATAAAACATGAAAAATTCAAATAACTTACTTAAATCTGCCTAGTTCATAAAATACAGTAATCAAGCTTCCACCTCTTTATGAGACGAAAATGGATCTGAGTGAGAAAAATTCACAAATTTCCCCAATGGTTGGCTAGACATGGAGGCACTATAAAATCACACAGCCATAGGAAAACGTCAGGATAAATGTTTGCTTTGGCTTGACATAGAGCCGTGGAGAAGAAGCCTTAAGAATGGTTTGGATGAAGGACACTAGCAGTGTGTGTTCTTAACATCTCTGCTGATGTAATTGTCTTAGCAGACATGTTTGAAGCAGTGTTTGTATTTAGAAAGATCTGAGGAGTTGATGTGCGGGTAACCCTGCCCACCCACAAACCTTTGTCCTGTACAAGTGTATGGTTGTTGTCACTAGTCCTGCCCAGCTCAGATTCTTTGTCGTCGCTGATCTCACTCAGCTCTGATTCTTCATTGCCACCAGTCCTGTCCTTCACCAGTCCAGTGTTCTTCGTCATCACAAATCCTATCCAGCACAAAGCCTTCTACGCCACTGATCCTGTGAGACTGTCCTCGAACAGAAAACGACACTTTAGGTC
>SCHK01440782.1:0-19020 GCA_004124795.1 Poropuntius huangchuchieni
TTTTTCTCCGAATTTCAGCACCCTGGACAACACTCTTGTACAGCAGAAAAGGATGTAGTTGATGAAGGATGAAGTTTTATTGCTTTATGACGATAAATGTAGCCTACTACTAGCCTGCTGTACGTGTGCTTGTGTGTTTACGTTTTATATTTGCACTTTTCTTTTTTCTCCGCTCTACAGCTTTTAATAACCAACACTTGTGAGTCCACAAAAAACCAGATCAAAGAAATCTTAATATGACTTTAAAAATGTCAAAGGGTGAACTAAAACCCTCTTCAGCAGCCACTGAGTCAGGCTGGTTGGCTGATTGGTTAAGGATGGTGGATGTGGGCCAGGTCACAGAGGCTCAGTGGCTGTTTGCCTGCAGGACTCTAGTCTCTGATGAGAGGGACATGTCACATGTTGTTTCTTCATCTGGCCGAGAGGCCACAAATTTATTTGAACACAGACTGAGAGCCAGTCAGAGATGTTCCCAGCTGTCTTAGTCAACAAGCCTGTGCAGAGCAACACATCTGAGCCTATGTATTTATAGAACAAAAACTGATGCTACTTGTATAAGCACTGTGTATTAAGAGATACAGATTGTATATGCAGAATGTCTGATTTCTAGGTATTTAAGAAGACATGACCAATCCGCACTCAAAAAAAAAAAAAGAAAAAGATTTTGTTCAGTTGTTACTTTAAGGAGACATTTCTGCATGATTTACCCATATAAAGTAGCTTTGGCAATTAGGTCGACAGAGCAATATTAAATCATATTTTGCCTTAAATAAAACCAGTTCTTTTGGATGTTACCATTTTTGCAATACCAAATATGCTAATAACTGTTTTCAACAAAGCATATTACCACGGAATTCTTTTTGTATGTTTTGTGTGGCAAAAAAATCTAGAACTGTTAAAGAAGATCCAAATATATACAGCAAAACAAGCAGCACATGCCATATGCTGGTGAGGAACAGTATTTTCTTTTCTCTATGTGTATGTCAATACTAAGAGTAATGACAATAAAGTGAAACTTAAACTTGAACTTGAAAAGATACTGCTCTCCCAAATTTCTCCTAAAATGTCCTAAATATAAATTGATTTGATTTATTATAAATTGACTATTTAAATATAAATTGATTTATTGATTTATAAAGTCAAAAATATTATTAACATTACAGAATGTATCTAAATACATGAGGTTACAACAACAAAATTACATTTAAGGGTGAGATCAAGTATGCAGTAGTAATTTCAAATTACCATTTTTATAGTGTTATAGACATATTAGTAGAGGACACTGTAAGGTTTTGCGTACATAAGGTTATGTGGCAAGACAAATAAGAGAGGCCAACAACATCAAAATAGAAAATAAATAAACAAACAATAGACATATAAGAATTGCCGTCACAAACACACTGGAGTGCTAAAGAGGTGTGATTACACAAAATGGTGTGAATAAAATTAAATGAAGTGAAAGGAAAATTAGAATGAGAGGAAAAGGGGAGAAAATGTTATTAGAGAAAAAAACAGATGGCCAAATTCAGCATACCCTGGGGAATACAGGGGACAATTCAGTGCACCTACAGTTATGAGTGCCAGGGAGGTTTTTATTAAGTGTGTGCATGTGTACGTGTATGTGGGGCTACATTATGTCTTAGTCTAAGACAAAGGCATTCCTGAAAGTGAGCTCACGCTACATGAATGATGATGTCATAACATGGTTGAAAGATAACACCAATGAATGCTTACTGTCCTACCAAGGTATACACATCGCACACACAGAGCGCTCTCAGATGACAGGCAGTGAGTGGAAATGAAGGATTTGGGGTTCCATCCCGTTACATTATGCAGCAGATGGCGTGTAGGCCGAGCCAGGCCGGGGCAGTCCCAGAGGTAACACGCACACACATAGACACACTCACAGGATGGGAAGGGGAGGGGCAAAAAAGCAGTATTGCCCCAGTCCAATGTTGTTCTTCTCTCTTGCTCTCATAGAGCTTGCTTTAGTCCTGTGTCTGGTTCAAGGCATCAGGCAGGCATCTAAAACCCTTCTTCTCTTCTTGAATCTTCTCTTTTTGAATAATGACTTGTTGAGCTTTCTGAATCAGTGGTTTCAAGGGTTCTGATAGGGTCACGGTTAGCAGAGAAAAAAAAATTAACTGTATAATTGTGCATTATGAATGCAACATAAAATGGAACATTTAACTATATTGTTTGGCTTTTGTAGTTCATGGTTATTTCTGACATTTTCTATCACTCGTTTTTGTCATTTGTCACTGTCAGTCTGTTTTCAGTAATTGTTTCTGAAATTTGGATTAATAAAAAGATGCAGAAATTTGAACGTTTTTATGTGAGTCACTGAATTATTCACTCAGCCAATTTGTTCAAAAACCCAGATTAAAAGTGCAGTATGTAAGTTTTTGACTTTACTAAAGCATAAAAATACCATAATGTGTTTGCAGATATTCAAGAAACATGCTAAGTTAAAATACTTGTTTATCTGAAAAACAGTGCTACAGTCAGTTATTCTTTTTTGAAAATGTGCGTTCCGGGCCGGAATGGCGGTCTCTGTTTTGGTTTGTGCCCACTGCCAGTTTACCCAATTGTATTTTGGCACCTCGGATTGCCAGTTGCCGGAAAACACAACGTATTTAATATCATTCATCGTCATGTACGCTTGTTCCTGTTGGTGTTGTCAATCTGGCAACCTACGTGTGTGTCAAGTCTGAGGAGTAGGGGCCGGGGAAAAAAACCCTCTCCAGTATTTTTAATTTGGACTGCAATAACTAGTTCAACCACTCGGTGTCAAACCTACATACAGCACCTTTAATTCAGCAACACCACTTTTGTGTGTTGCTCAGAAATATGCCTAAGTTAATTCTGCTTTGGCTTCATTTAGTTTTTGTTGAGCAGAAGAGACAATATAACTGGCAATAATTATTTAATATGAAATTTTTGTTTATTAAATTGTTGCAATGCAATATCACATGCGTAATCATGCTTTTGGTCTGAACATCAGCACAACTGTAAGTCATTGTGGCATTTGATGTCCATTGTAAACTCTGGGTCCTGAAGCTGTGCTAGTTATAAGATAACTCTCTTTCTCTCCTTCCCTTTCTGTCTTCTTTCTTTTCTTTCCACTCAGCTGGAGCTGCACCTGAGGACCACTGCAGAGGGCCATGACCCTGACCAACATGGAAAAGTGTGTGTGCGCGTGAGAGGGAGATCATGTGGACAAGGTGTGTGGGTTTGAAAAATGAAAACAGCAAGTGTATTCATGGGAGAGGGAGACATTTATAATTGCAGTCACCATCAGTATGGTTCCGGTTGCTAGTTTTAGTATTATGTTGATTAGTGTCGTTATGTTTATGATCATATTCGCTGTGCAAGTTCATTAGTGTTGCTTGGCTGATTATGGACCTCCTGTACCTGAGTCACATGTTCACACAAACATAATGGACACACAATTCAGACTTACTTTCAGATGAACTCATGTGGAGATATGTCTTTATTTGTGTGGATTCACAGCATAAGAAGCTGAAGACAATCATGTTCCATAACGCTGCACAATAGGAATTTACTTTAGTTAAACCACATTATTGTTGCTGTCATTTGTCATCAGAAGATGATCTGTTTATTTTAGGCTGAACGTAAGCAGCACTGTTACAACACTATAATTAAAGCAGCAGGCATAATTAGAACCAGTCTGGTCTTATTACACAGACAGAGTGAAAGACCTCTATTCTGTCACGTTAGCTTGCTGGATTCCCTGGCATTCCAACAGTGTGAAAAACACCTTCAGCTTCCTTATGTGCAAAGATGCTTTTAAGTGAACTCATTTTCACAGCACAAACACAGAACACAACACACAGGGAAACTCTTTAAAGATTTATGTGACCATTTGTAAGGCAGTTCCATTTTGGTAGTGTAAATGTCACAGTATTATAAATTACTTTACTCATTTACCACAAAGCCAACTTCACACTCAGTAACCTATAATCAGTGCCAAGAGTCTGGATAGATCTTTCTAAATCAGGAGCTGATGAAAGAGCCAATTCACAAACAAGTTCATTAAAGCAAGAGACCCAAATCAAAACCCATCCAAAATGTCCTTCCCTCTTTGCACACTACCATGTGGTCATCTTGCCCTCTTGTCCCAATAGAAAAATAGATGCCAAGGGAGCAGCAAGCAACCCCTCCCCAAACTACACATACACTCTTGCTCACATGCCCCTTTGATTTAACCGAACCATCATGGAGGTTTGGCATGGCGATGAGTTTAATGAACCCATCAGCCAGCTGGAGCAAAAGGACAAGAGTCGGTTAAAGAGGAGTGAAGAGAGAGAGAAAGGGGTGACCCATTCTGCTACATGCATCTCAAGCCAAAGGGCCAGAACGATAAGAGGGGAGGAAAGCCAAGGGCAGAAGAGCGAGAGCAAGGGCATGACAAAAGGAAAATGAATCTTTTGAGAAGCTACATGTAGACATATAAATTAGAGAAATGTGATGTAAACTAAAGGGCAACGCTAAAGAGAAGGTGTTTAAAATACCAGAGAATGTAGAAGGAAGTGAGAAATGAGAGATCATGGATTGTTGCATCCAGATGCTTAGACATCTGCACCCACCTGAATCGCTAGCTGACTAATGGGGCCTCCAGACTCCAACACATATCCCATGCTTTGTATCTGAGATTTCTCCCCACTGATTCTGTTGGCTTTATTGCATGTGTAAATTGGTCATACTGTTGACTCAAACTTCACAATTAATCCAAATGTTTGGCAAACAGCAATGAGCAGTTGTCTTGTAAAAAGCTGTCAACTAAGTAAATGAGGATGATGTGGCACACAAGCGCTAGAGACCCTTGTGGATGTTAATATACCTCACAGTGCCTCTCTCTCATTGTGCATTGCACTTTGTGTGTATTTGTGTGTGTGTGTGTGTGTGTGTGTGTGTGTGGGCTCCCTGCTGAGACTACAGATGGTAGAAGGGGCTGGCTAGGGCCACGGTGATGGTCACATTCTCACATGGGACCACAGGCCCCCTGTTCTCACACCTACACCTCCTGTTCGCTACTGGCCAGCTCCACTGTCATTACCACAGCCTGCTGCCCCTGTAAACGCCAAGCCAGAAGCGGTGAATACGGCAAAGAATGTGCCAATCTATTATAACACACATGCACAACACATGGTTATGTGGCTTGAATTGCAACTATAGTTGCCATAAGAGCCTCCCTTTAGATGCAGTGTGGAAGTGCATTAGAAGCCTCCGTTTATATATGGAGCTGCTGACAGCTTTGGATTTTATGCATAGATTGGTTTTACTTAATTTAAACCTGCAATTAAACTTACATTTTCAAGTTTAGTGCTGAAATTCATTATAGTGTCATCATCATCATTAGAACAGGATAACAAATTCTTAGTACAGTAAATTTAAAACTTTTCTGAATCAGATTTGGGATCTCATTGACCTCATGTGACACCCAAGCACATGAATGTGGAAACCATTTATAGCTGAAATACCTTATCCTATGAGGTATCTGTAGGTGGTTAACTTGAAGGTATAGTTCATCCAAAAATGAAAATTCTGTTTTAATTTACTCACCTTCAGGTAATTCTAAACATGCATGAGCTTCATTCTTCTGAACATAAAGGAAGATATTTTAATGAATGTACCCACAACCAAACAGTAAATTGACTTCTATAATATATTTTTTTCCAGATAATGGAAGTCAGTGGCTACCAGCAACTGTTTGGTTATCTACATTCTTCAAAATATCTTTGTTTGTGTTCAGCAAAAGAAATAAAGAACTTGAGGGCGAGTAAATGATGACACAATTTTTGGTGAACAGTATGCCTTTAATGTAAACCCATATGCAAATGCAATACATATAAATATACTGCATTTCCATATGTTATCATAAAAGTAAAAACATACATAAAACCTATTAGAAACAATTTAATATATCAACATATATATATATATATATATATATATATATATATATATATATATATGTAGCCCATACAATTATGTATGTTTATGTATGTGTAATACATTTTTGGACACATGACATATACATGTATATCCATCCCATAAACCCAGCATATACACGTTGATATTATACAATATAAAAGATTGACACTGTTAAATATTATTTACCTTGTAGCTTGATTTCTGTACTCTGTAACTCTGTCTCTTCATAGCACTCCATCATCATTCCATTTGATACAAAAGTTATGTGGGATGTTTCAAATGTAACTGCTTTTCAAGGTTAACGGCTCTCCATTGGCCTCTTTGTAATTTCAAAGAAAAGTTTACAAAGGTCCTCAGAAAACTTTTTGTGCAAAGTTGTTTGGACTGTCTTGGTTTAGTTTATGTAAGATTTAAATGAACTCTATAGATACAGTATATGTTATAAACTTATATCTTCATCTACCCAGTACATGAAAATGATATATCACCTCATTGGTAACATATATGTCAATTTCACTCTTGAAATAGGGCAATGTATGTCATATATTACAGTTCCGTATGGAAAAATATGTCCAAAAGAAAACACACATTGGTGAAGATGAAAAGGGGTACCATAGGGAGTACAAGTGAACTTACTATCTTAGATCATAGGTCAGTGCACCAGTAGTGACTCTAGTGCTGACTGAGTGTGATTCAGCTGTTCTTAAGCTGCTTGTGTTTTGTAATTGCTCTTGTCTGACACAGATCTCTGTGAGTTGTAGTTGCAGGACAAGAGGTCTCTGTCTGTCCCTCTGACCCACTGCAATTAGACTGACTCCTTGTGTGCTTCCTGTCAGTATAGCCATTCTATTGTCGTATGACATGCCTCTGATACACACATGCACAAAGACACAGACACAAAAGTCATATCAACTTGGACACAAGGCTTAAGGCCACTTGTCTATCACAGTACCCCCACCCACCCCGTTCTTCTGTTGCCAGCACCAGCTCTTTGTCTCCATACATCATGGCAATATGAAGCAAGTTGCAACTAGCCCTTGTCTCCCCACCCTCCCTTCTGTGGCTCAGGGCCACAGCAAGTCAGTGGAGCCTCCCTCATCATTTTAATCAGCTTGTTAGGCATGGTCGGTCACCACAACACACAGATGCCTGATCAACAAACACACATACTTCTTTGATCCTTCTTTGTGATATGGGAATAATGTGCACGTAATCTCACTATTGCAAGAAAAATATTGATGCTGAAAAGCTTAATGAAAATTGCAATTTACTTTGACAAGATGGGGTTTTAATAAAAGTTGGCTGTTAAGGGAATTGTTCATTGTACATTTGGGAATTGTGTAAATCATACATACCATCCAAACTTGCCTATTTGATTCCCCATAGCCACAAATCCAGCAGGGTCTCCTCAGCATCGTCTGGACCCACCAACTGGCCCCACAGTCCCTACTGCCCACTTTGTCCCCACCTCTCGCTATGATTGACATTTTGCTTCAATTCCAACAGTTTAACAGCTCTCCACTGGCCATTCTGAAATTTTAAAGAAAAGTTCAGGTCCACAGATAACCTCTTTGTGCACAGTTGTTTGGACTGTCCTGGTTTACTTCATGTTAGTTTGAAGATTTTAATGTAACTTTTAACGTTAATCAAATTCATAAGTTTAAAAAATGTTTAATGTGAATTTGAGTCTTCTCTTATATTCCACAATTAACAAAATAATGACTGTTTTTACGTGTCATATTTTGAAAATAATTTGTTTCCCTGTCATTTTTCCCTATTCCCACGTCTTTTCAGCCCTGTGCGAGGTTATTCCTTCAGTCAATATACAGTGTGTGTGTGTGTATGTAGGCTACATATAGGCTATATATATATATATATATATATATATAGCGAGATATGTGTGTGTGTGTGTGTGTGTGTGTGTGTGTGTGTGTGTGTGTCTGTGTTCCAGCGGTCTGACATTTCTGCTCGTGGACCTAGATGATGTGTAGAGAGGGGCAAGAGGAAGGTATGATGCGAAGGGGCGGTGTTAGACAATACCACCTCACAAATATATCCCAACCCTCTGTCATTCTGAAGAGGTTTTACTAAGAACTATTCTCTCATACCCTGATCCGTTATAGCCCGATCAGGCGACGGAGCTCCAGCGAAATAGAAGAGAAGACAGGATTTACCGGAGATGGTTTTCGAGTCGAGGGCTGTTTTTGTATCGCCAGTTCATTCCAAATAATCGCAGTCTCGCCTAAGAGGACTGACAACATTTCAGTACTTTTTCTACAATCTTATCGACACTGCCATCTCTATTGTCTAGAGTCCGGGGTCACGAGGCATCACCTCCAAATTTTTATCTATAGATAAAGGCATCATCCATTATTTTTACAGACGAATAACAGTGAAAGGCAGAATTGCTCAGCATCACAATTTTGACAGAGACAGATTTTACTCAATTTGTTTTCGGGGGATTTCAAAGTAGCTACTAAATGAAGAAATATTTAACACGGTGAGATGCTCCATGAAAGAAATTACAGAAAGGCACGCGGATAGAGTAAAGTGTTGGACAGCTGGTAACGGACAAGGATCTTCTTTCTGGAGCTGTCAAGTGCATAACACGGTTTGTTGAATTATTCGTGTAAATTATATTTAACTGCTTTATAATAAGTGTTTGTATCCGCTTGTATGTTTTCAAATGTAGCAATGTAACATTTATTCTAGTTTTTGAAGATGTTAATCAGTAGGTTTCAATACGTGTTGGTATAATAAATCTTTAGACGTTTAGTTTGTTTTAAGCTACAACTATTTTGAAGTGTTCGCGCAAATGCTTGTACAACTGTTGCTTTACACATTTTCTTCTAACAGTCATTCAAAAAAAAAAATCTAAATTCACAAAAAAATCTAAAATAATGTAGGCTATTTAAATAAATGAGGCATGTAGATGTTGCAAATATTTAGGATACATGATGTAGGCCTAAATGATAATTGTGGCTGTCCATTTTCAATTGTGAGAGAGAAATTATGCTGATCTAAAAGCAAAGTTTCCACAACAGATGTTAACCTTTTGAACCATTTATTATTCTGGTTCCGTTTTGTCCTGTCACGCAGCACGCGCCAAGCGTTATAGTGTGACAGATGGATGGCTTTAATTGCAGAACGTGACTCCAGAATTATCATATTTGCACTTAATATTGTATATAGGAAGGACAACAAAAGAGGGTGCGCATTTTCCATTTGTCCACTTTAAACTGATTTTGTGTGTGTGTGTTATTAGCACTGTATACACATAATGTTATTATCAATGCTAAAACTGTTTTTAACAATGACATTTTCGTCTATTTTTATTTTTTATTTATCGAATTTCAGATGCTCAAAATGGAAATAGGCATTTTCCCCAATAGCTATTGTAGTAATGTAAAATGCTTTAAAAATGTAGCCTACCACTATGTTTGCTCTGCATATTTTGCAAATGTCATGTGCAATTTAATGTGACAGCTGTTATGACAATGTTAGTATTGTCTTGCAAATATCTTCGTATAGTGTGGCAAGAAATGTATAGGTTATTTAGGGGAGCATAAACATGGAGACAAAAACGACGGATGAAAAATCTTTAAAAACACTACAAAACTGTGTAAAACTAAAATTAGTTTGTTTTCTGTAGTAACCCAACTGTAATTATGAAATGTTTGTGTTTCAGGACTTGTGACATTTCTAAATCGAGATTAAAAATGATGCTGAGTCCAGAACAAACTGATTCAGATCTACCGTGGAGCCAGTCAGACGCTGAAACAATGCTGAACGATATCAAGGTTGGCTGCATCACGGACGAGCCCATGGAGGGAGAGGGCAAGACGAAGTCTCTGGCCCCGCAAGCTCTCAGCAGGGAGGAAAAGAGGAGGCGCAGGCGCGCAACAGCGAAATACCGTTCAGCCCACGCCACCCGCGAGAGAATCCGGGTCGAAGCCTTCAACGTTGCCTTTGCCGAACTGAGGAAGCTGTTGCCTACACTGCCCCCTGACAAAAAACTGTCCAAGATTGAAATTCTGAGACTAGCTATTTGTTACATTTCATATCTAAATCATGTGTTGGATGTTTAGCACAGGTCCCTTTTTATGATGATAACGCACTCCAAGGACACATGGGGCCTGTCTGCAGCAAACAACACGGTATCCTAATTTTGCAGTTTGCAGCTCTTTGCGCTACCTACATTGGAAGTGCAATTGGAAGAGATTGAAACCACATAAGATGGCTATCACCCAAGTGTTCATTAGACTTTAGACAGGTATTAATACATTTTAATGAGACATTAGGCTATAGCTTAGAGCGAAGAGAATACCCTCTTCAACCAAAAATGGTGATTGCTCAAAGAGTCGTGAACCATTTAAAAGACTGTGGTCCCTGCTTTAAGCTATACACAGAATAAATGATGCAATAAGGTCGAGAGGGACTTAAAACAAATCGAATAACCTATGTTGTTATTTGTGTATATGGACACACCAGTGTAGAGCGTTTTTATAGGAGGTCAAAGTACAGAGAAAACCCGTTGCATCACTTTGTAGGACAGTGAAGAATAAACCAGCCCCTCTCCTCCTCTAATAGCTGCTCGGTAGATCTAGTTAGTAGTTGTTTAATCAGGAGGAAATGACGTATAAGTGCCACTCGAATTATGACATCGTGACCATAACCCCTCGCATTTAAATATTTATTTGTTATTTATTATATACTTGTTGAATATATTTTAATATGATTCATGTCATTTTTTATTTGTTGAAAGATTGTTGTTTAGATTAATGTACGTTGGTTGTATGTAGCTTAAAGAAAAGTTACCTTGTGTGTTAGACCTTGTCATTCAGTAATGATGAGATGAAAATGTCAAGCATCAACTTGCACCTTTAGTGTTAATTAATTTAATATATCTATATATTTTGTGATGCAATTAGTTAGATAAATTGGCTGTTTTTGCTCATCAGTTTGCCACGCATTAGAACAACAAATTCATTGTTGTTCTTTGACAAAGAAATCTTTTTTTAATAACAGATATTTAAATCAATGGTCTATTAATGTCATTTGAGTTGTAGACCTATGATTTATGAAATAGACTGGCAATTTATTGTATGACCAAAAATTACATCGTAAATTTTACATTTTCTTTTTCTGAGTGTTCATGTGCCGATGTCTCAGTTGTTTATGTTCATAACCCCACTACAACATGTGATACAATGAGTTATATTAAGTTATAGTGAGTTCATTTTTTGTGAAAAACATATCTGCTATCCAAAGATCTATCTTGTATTTTCAGGGTCGTGCCCTTTATTGCTTTATGCACATATTTTGTAGTAAATTTGCTGTGACAGCTTTTTTTCAAATCAAAGTATTTTGTTTTTCATATTTTGATGTCGATTCGTTTTTTTCTTTTTTTTCCCCTTTCTTTTTTAAAATAAAATAACACTCAAAAACGTTTGACTCTTTAATCACAGATGCCAAATAATAAAATTATATTGTCTTATTTAAAGATTAAATAGGTCGCCTACAGATTACATCTGCGCTTCTGAGTGAAGCCTACGTCATGTAAATTTTATTCTTTATTAGCAGTGACGTTTTTTTGTAATTGTTTGTGACGTAATTTGCTTTAGGAAATTCCGATTAATTGACGTAGCAAGAGATGTGAATTAAGTCAGAAGCGCAGAGGAAATGATGGAGAGTGGTCAGTCACGGTAAGCGTTGTCGTGTAGGTTTTGCTCTCCGTGTGTTTGCTCCTCGTTCTCCCTCTTGGCTGAAAGGCCGTTTCCCTAGAGAGGGGGCAGGTGTTACTCCAGACGAGCCAAGACAACCAAATTACTGGCCGTCTGGCACCTCCCGTGGGAAACAGAGAGTGAGTGAGTGAGTGAGAAACAGAGAGAGAAAGAGACAGATTTATTCTTACACACCATTTATACATATATAATCATATTATAGCCTACATTTAGGCTACATATACATGACACCTTAATATACCATATAAGTAAAAACATGCAAGGGCTAAGTCTGCCCTTGTCGATTATCACTCCGCGTCTTTAATAACATTTTGAAAACCACAACTGTTTGTGTGTTATTAGTTTAGCCAGACTGATACAGACTTCTATGAAGATCAAAGATTTCACAAACTACTTCTTGCCACTGTATATATAAAACTGAATTCCCGCATCCAAAAAATTGGCAAGCTAATAGTAGCCTACAGCTTCTCAAACATACCACTATGCATGTGTGATTATCTCTCATTCAAAACCTCAGTTGTCTCAGACCAGGATTTTTACCCTTATAAGTTCACAGTCTGTGTTTTATTAAATATTTATTATTTAATATCTATTTAATCTGAATTTCTCTTCACTCGCTGGAAATAAAATAACATTTCACACTTACACAACAGCACTCAAATTCAAACACTGGCTCAGTGATTAAATGATAATGGATAATGCAACTTTGTAATGTCTTGAGACCACCAGAAAGGATTTAAAAGAGCTTCTCTTGTAATCCGTGACTTAACATGCATTTTCCAGAGGATAATTAACTTTGTGTCTATTATAGGCTGATGTCCCTAAAAGGATTTGACAGTACAAGTTGTAGAGCATAACATAAATACTGTCCTAAAGCCAACAAAACACCAGTTTCGTCATCAAAATCATGTAAAGAGCAGCATGTTTCTTGACTCTGGAGGGAGGCAGTGACCTTATACCCATGAAGCACAAAATCAAGTGTGCGAGTATGATTTTTAGTTCAAAAATTAATATTTTAAACAAGAATTATAATCTTTTCTGTAGTTTGGTTTGGCATGGTTTTCTCTCTACCAGAATTTTCTATAATTTGATAGATTAGTTATTGAATTTCATGTGTTTAAAAATGTTTTATCCTCTGACAGTTTACTTCACTGGCATTGCTAATTACCTGTTAATTTGCTATTTACCCTAATGTTGATTTCAGAAGCAAAGAATAAAAAGAGTCATCATACTTTCCAATGCCAGAAAGATCAGACACTATAAAAATTCACTTTTTGTCAAAATTGTTGTTATTATTCAGCGGGGTTCTGGTGTTTTAAATTTGACTGAAATTAAAATAAATGAAATGCAAACACTCTAAATTTAAACCAAATACATTACATGGACAAATGCATCAACAACTGATAATAGTTTTTACATTACTGAGGAGTATTTACGCTATAAACTGGTATATCCATTCTCTTTTTGTCCATGCTGCAGCTCCAAAACAAACCCTAATTTGAAACTCTCAGCTGCAGTCCTGTTTTGAGTGGGTAACAGACTGTGAATGCAGCCAGCACATGTGTGTTTGTGTATGAGAAAAAGCCATATTGCCTCTCTGTTCACCATGGATTATGTAATGGCAAAGACCTACAAGTGACCATATGTCAGGAAGTGTACAGACGGCCCAGAATCCTATTCACTATAGTCCTGTTTGTGGGTTCCCCACCATCATTATTCGGGTACACTTTTCTAGAATCAAAAATGGGACAATATAGGCAGGAACACATTCCCATTTGTTCCAAAAAGAGCTTCTTGTTTTTCCAGCTAGAGAAACACAAGAAAAAGCAGCCATATGTCCACAGGTCTTACACAGCATTTAAAAGGCAGAAGGGAGTGTTTGCATCTTTCCTCTCCTTCCTTTACAATTGTGCTCATCTTCAATGCCTAGAGCCCATCTCCCTTTGCACCTTCAACCTACCCCTTTCACTCATTCCCTTGATAACCATCAAAGGTGTGTGTTGTAGAGTGAGTGTTGCACTAGCAGTGAGGTACAAAGGCAGATCCATGTGTTGAAATGTGGCCCCTGGGATGGGCCACATTATGCTTGCCCACTTCACCAGCAGGGACCCAGGCTGGAGCTGGCTCATGGCCCTTTGTCTCCAAACAGATGGAAATACACTAGAGTAGAGAGAGTGGGAGAGAACGAGAGAAAAGAAGAAAGGGGATACAGAAAAAAAGAAGTCAGTCTGTTCTCATTACCTCACATATTGAGAGCGACACGCTCACAATACGTCAGTGTCGGATGGGCTCTGTCTTATTCAAGCTCATGCTCAGGCCATCTGTACACACAGCACACATGCATTCACACATGCACAGCAGTCATCTTCGTATATTTAAGTGCCTTTATTGCTATATCACTAAATTAAGTGACAATTTTAAAAGTATGCTTACTGTGTGTGTCTGGTAGTACTGTTTGTAGTTTGTTTTTGTTTTTTGTTTTTTTGGTAGAGGTTTATTGTAGTTTATTTTTCAACAAGAGCATAATATTTAGAGAAGTCCTCTAACACATTTTCCCTAAGCAGTATAAAACTTGTAAACACAGGCCATCCGTCCCTCACACTGCAAACTGAATGATCTCAGGGGCCCAGACAGGTGGGATTTTCTCAGTTCTATTAAATAAATGGACAAAAACATGTTAGATTTTCAAACATTTATTGTGTTGCAATTGCTCCATTAATTGCTTTAACATCAAACATTTTCACATTTTCTAGGTAACACTGTTATATTATTGCATAGTAAACAATTTGTACTTTCTGCTGATCTATAATGTGAAACACAAATGTAAATGGTCCCTCCCCTTCTTAATTATGCAGGAAAGCAACTATTATATTTACTAGTAAAAAAGTGTCCTAATCGTTGTGGTGGGATTTGTTGCATACCTAAAGATCTCCTTATCTTGAATGTCAGATTTTAGTTTTGGTGGTGCAAATGGAATAAATAGCATTCATTTTTCGGAATTTGAATTTCGAGGAACGAGGAACTACAAAAACCTGAGGCCAAGAACTGGTTCTTGATTATGGATACACAAGTAAGACGGTCTCAGCACTGCTGGACTGAGTCAGTAGCAATAGGGCTGACATCTCCCATATCAAAAGCTAGAGGAAACAGAGAGGTGCTTTAGGTGCAGTCTCTTGCATGCTGGAGTTAGTGGCATCAGTTTGTAGAATCTCTTTCAGGATATCCTTGTCACGTCTTTAAGCGTAAAAGTTTTCAATATCCCTCCAGTTGTTGGAAACATGTCCTATTGAATTTTGGTTTTAAGTGCTTGAACCTTTGAGGAAAGCTTGCTGCCATCCAAATTTATGAAATATTCCAAAGGAAATATTCTTTAAGTGTTATAGCAGCTTCACACCATCTATCTAAACTCCAACATCTGGCTCATCCTCAGCACCAGCACCTTCTTTGCAAAGTCTCAGAAGAGTGAATTCAGGGTTTCAAGTTCTAAAAAAAAAAACATTGTTCAGTTTCACTGAAATATTGACAATATACAGTCTTGTAATGTATGTTTAGGTCCGTACAGAAAAGTATATAAAATAACCTGGAGTTCTTTGACTATTGTCATGTCCTCAGGTGTCATATCCTCAGGTGAGGTGCATCTGCACAATGACTTCTTAAAGCACAAATGTTTTAGACGCCCTGCATATCCTCTCAGAAAACCAAAAAGGTGTTGTTTACATTCAAAGGTTATTCAAACGTTGTTCTTACACTCTATTGCCATATTTGTCACATTAAGGATCCAAGAACAAATTATTAAGACAGATCTTTCTGAAATTGCATCGCCCCCTGTCGGTCACTTTTAGTTGTTGCATATTCTAGCGCTATGCTCTGAAAATAGACGTGCACTACATTCATTTGTCCACAAGATAGTGATCTTTGCTTATGAAAGCGAGAGACGTTTCTTCATATATGTGATACATGTGTACTTCCAATATTTCTTATGTCTACTAACAGATACATTGATGCTAGCACATTTTCTTTAGAAAAAAAAGGATACACTACATAAACTGAATCACAAAATTGCAACTTAACCTGAATGGATGAAATTGCTGTAACTCTGCCTCAATTCAGTTACCATTTATATTTATATCTGTCTGCAACCTCAAGAAGTTTGCCAGAGACTTGGCATGAATAATGTAATACCTGTAATGCAACTCATCCTGCCATGTTTGTGCCATAGGGAGCCTGAAAAAGGTCTAAGTCAGAGGTCTTGAACTCAGCATGACCCCAGGACATCCTTCATCTTTAGTGTTATGCATGAAATGAGTAAAAAAAAAATGACAGAACAAAAACATCTGAAGGCTAGCATCAGCTGACTAATGCTGATAATGTTGATGATAGAAATGTGACCACAAGCATTTGTCATCATTTGTTGATTTTTGCCCACAGTGAAATTAAGTAAGCTCACCTTTATTTCTATAGTGCTTTGTGCCCTACTGATTGTGTCAAAGCAGCTTCAAAGAAATAAACAGGAAATAGCAGAAGCAATTATGAAAACGCTTCTATACTATGGAGACAGTTCTGCTGTAAAACAGCTCAAAAAGACAATGGTGTCATTCTTATCTTAGGTTAGTTCAGATCAATAGCAGTGTGAATCTATCAGCTATAGGCAGTTCTACAATGAGCAGCAATTTTGTTGTTCAGTTTGAGTCAGAATTTAGTGTTGATTTAATGCAGTTCTATATTACTGCTGATGTCGCAAGATGTGATTCAGCTATAAGCAGCTCTACGAAAAACAACAGTGCCACCATCCAGCTTAATTCAGTTACCCTGCTGATAAAACAATAGAGACCTGCCCAAAACACAATAGAAAATGTTATGGATTTAATGGTTATAATGGGAATTGTATTGGTTTTATTGGAACCTATAATAATGTCTGGTATGTGATGGATTCTATGGTGGGATGTTAAATCCTATTGGAAAAATACTCAAAATACACTACAAAAAGGATTTTAGCAGGGTAGTTTTAATCAATGCTGTCATCGATAGGCTATAGGCATATTACAAAAATTACTTTTTGTTTATTGATTTTGCTTTTATTAGTTTTGTCTGCTCCCTGCTATTAATTTATTTTACATCTATATCCTTACTTTTACAAACTGAACACGGGATAGAGTCGTGTGCTGTTGTCTACTATGTAAATTGTTTTCGTTCGTTCCATAATGAATTCTATTCTATTCTATTCTATTTAAGAATTCCTAGTCTACTTACAGTAGGCGTTTTAATATAGTCGGCCACTAATGTTCCCCTAGCGCGTCATGTTCGTACTGCACTTTCGCCTCACTTCTAAAGGAAGCACTGCCCCTCAGCAAATCCCAATGTATCGAGCTGATTCTACCACAGGAAATTCGGTCACTTAAAGTCTCGGACATACCCAGGGATTATATATAAAATAAATTCGTTGTTCCGTGCTTTTCATCAGAATCCAACGATTCGGTAAAGGTGAGTTTGTTATATCGACGGACTGCGATAAAGCATTCTGCTGCTGTGAGCTTAGCTTGCTGTAGAACTGCTGGGACACTTGTGAATTCTCAACCTTGCATTGTTTCAATATTTTCTCTTCAGTTGACTATCAAATAGTGTCCGTAGGCTACTGTTTTATTTATTTAGTCTTACCCTGTTGGTATACACAGAACTCGTTTTGATAATTGTCTCATTCTGTCGGCCACCAGCTGGACAGCAGAATATGACTAGATGCCCATACATGTAGGTACAGTGATTTTTACTGGACTGAAAATTACACTTTATTTGCAGCGAGTTCCCACAGTAACAGTGAAAAACGCCTTGGAAAGTGTGTTTGAAACAGCTTTGGAGAAGAATGCTCAGTGCTTTAGGACCAATGTTGTTACGGAAAATGTCGGGCTGGATACATGGGCATATCGAAACATATGCACATTGGGAAAAACTGCGTCGTTACATTAGGGGAGCTGGGGGGGGGGGGTATGGGCTAGGTGTCGCTGACACGCTTCTTACGTGACAAGCTGAATATCGCTTCTTCTCTTCCAAACTTAATTCTCTCTTGCTCGGGAAGAGTTTTGTTTTACAGCGGTCTTTGCCCTGTCTGGGTCAGTTAGTCGTGAGGTATAGGCGAACTAATGTAATTTATGGTTAATGGAGTAATATGGTTAAGGCAAGACGCTTCAGGCCTTGAACAGACCGGGGTTTTTCCTACAGCGTCCGCCATTTATTTCAGTTGCGGGAGGCTACAGGTAGCCTACAATTGGGAGTTGGCAAACAAACAGTTTTGGGTTTTTCGCCATTAAATAAAACAGGCTTCACTTGACCAGTGTAAACTGTACTTCAGTAAAATGACAATGTTGAAACTGATCTAAAAGTTTCGGGGAAAATGTGGTCAGTTTATTGTTGTAAATCCTTAATGTAAACACTTTCTCATGATAAGAATCCATCTAAAGTCATTTCAATTTGAGCAAACTAGTACATTTTTAATGTCTGTTTTTTGTAATTTTTTAAACTGTCTTTTATGCTTCACTGAACACCATGGACTTGCTTGTATTGTTTATCTGCAGAGTAACCTGTCATCTTTGTCGCTCTGACTCTCCAAAACATTCCAGCAGTCATTTCCTGAAGCTCAATACTTTGTAGCTTGTCATACAGAAAAATGCGGTGTGATTATGTGTCTTTTTTGTTATAAAACATGCACAACCTGTCACCAAAGAGAAAACCATTATAGCAACTTGGAGATTCCCACTATCCTATGATTTATTCAGCGCTGTCAGTTATATAGATTAAATCTGTGCTTGAACCTCTGATGGCTGGAAATTTCATGATTATTATCTGTACAATTTACACAGGACCGTGAAAGTGTCTGCTACATACCTGTCATGCAGCTACAATTTCACAGCTATTTAATAATTGCAAAACCTTTTTTTGAAAGACAGCAGTCAAATGGCTCTTTAAACGGTAGGCCTCTCTCATAGTTGTTGATATAAGTTGTGCTTCATTTCACACAGTGCAGTGTTATTCAGACTTAATCCCCCCAAAAAAACATAACACAATGGTTTTACTGTTCAATCAACATTTAATCAGCATCAGTAGATGTTTTTTGCTTTTTTTTTTTTAAACTATCGGTTATCTAAAAATATCAAGGCTGAGAGATGTCAGTAGTTTTTTTTTCTTTTCCTCTGTGGCCAGTGCCAAAGTGTGTTACAGTATAACAGTGTAAGGGACCGTTGACACATAATTTAGAATTTCACTTCATTGTTTTTAAGCTGTTTTTATAAGTTCAAGTTACACATTAAAAAAAACCTCTACTAGACCT